>PRKT01000565.1:301396-333232 GCA_003671525.1 Saccostrea glomerata | reverse complement strand
TGTGGCAAGACCTTTTAATAAGAAACTACTAATATATATCTAATCTGCATTAAAAAAAGTTTAATCTTCGCTATTTGGCATACGGGGTCATCAAGTTCACTTCCTTATAACTTTTGATTGAGAAGAGATAGGGCTCTCATAGCTGCAAAACTGTAGCTCTCCGAAAAAAACATATTGACAGACCAGAGAGCCACAGTGCCACACATTGTAAAAGCTGTTCATTTAAGTTGCACTTTGTTCTTGATTAATTCTCCCAAATTCTTACCCAATCGTAAAACAGATTTTACAAAATTCCTTACTCCTCCATCAAGTGCTCTTGTAGTTGAAAACTGCATGAAGCGTGTTGGACCGAATTATCTTGCAAACCAAAATGGCAGTATAAATAGACGAAATTTTTGATGGTCTCAATATCAGGGACAGGAGGGCTATTAACAACAATGATAAGGAAATGTTTTGTTGTGGAAACAGTGAATGAATATGTTGAGAACACACCGCCAGTAATATTTTGAGATGGCAGTTTAAAACCATGGAGAAATAAAAAGAGAAACAGCGCACTTTTTTATGCGTAATAAATATCCTTTTTTCAGTGGGTGACTCTGTAGTTCTCCGGTCTGTCAACATTTTTTTTTCGGAGAGCTAAAGTTCTGCAGCTTAATAGGCTTTTATATCTGACATGTGCTTTACATGTACCTATATGTGACAAAATTGACACAATTTGATATGATCTCGGACACGGAATTAAAAAGTCAAATTCAATTTCAATATTGTGTAAGGTCTCCTATTGCAGTAATAACAACGGCGTCTTATGCTCTTTATAAGGTTTCTCATCACAAGCATAGTGATCTGGTTCCACTCCTGTTGCAGGGCAAAGGCCAGTTCCGCTACTTTGTTGACGTTATGTCGTTGTCTTTAACAAAAACCAAGAATTCCCAAACGTGTTCAATTGGTGACAAATCTGGCGATTGTCATAACGCTGGACGGTGCGGTTTACGCACGAGAAATTAAAAAAGATATGTCTTGTTATCTTTTTTTCTAGATTGATTTTAATTAGAAACAAAATGAAACAGTTTCGAAATTAAATTTAAAATTGTACCTATGGAAAAACAATTGCTAGAATTAGTTTGTTCTGTATATAATCCTTTCTTTCATTTATAAACAGATTTGATTTTAGAAATTTTGAATTCATAGATGGGCATTTACAAGGTGAAATAAGTGACGGAAAAAAGCTATTTACTTGAGTGTATTAAATAGCACATAAGTTGGTTAAGAGGGTTACTCATAGCATTCCATGTTTCCTGTTAATTTCATCAGGTACATAAAAACGCAGCACGGTTAAGTCGTGTTCTGAAAAAAGGGACCTACAAGTATATATTTCTCTTTAATATTGTATTTATTTCTATAAATCTATTTTATTACCCAATATAATTATCGTTCATAGAAATAACAATATATACCCCGCTCTGTATTGAGTCTAGTCTGGTCACTTTATCTGAAAGTCACGTAATAAATCCATATAATGTGTTCTGCATGGAGGTCAAAGACACACTGCAATATGTAAAGACATATCATAATTTAAATAAAAAGTAAGAAATTAATCCTGTATGACTTGTACTACCCGAAAAGCTACTGCTCTGAATAGAATTTGCTTTTATTACGATACATTTTATGTAAGTAAGCTCCATCTGAAATATTTGAAACCATTACAAAATATTAAATGCACTTAGTAAATAAGTTTCCCGATTTAGGGAATGGAGCAGTCTTTTTGAGTTAAGGGATATAACTTTTATTTCTATTCAAAAAATGGTTCAGGTCTATTAAGTCTATGCCCTTGCAAAAAGACGATTTAGATAGGCAACACAATGTTCAACACGCCAAACCTACTGTAACAAAAACACGGTTAATTTAATTTAATACACTCTCTCGATAATTACAGTGTATTGAATAATTGCACTAGACAAAGATTTTACATTCATTTGGTTTTGATAACCTAACTAAAATTAATAAACAATTGACTATTTAATAATAAAATGCGTTTTTGCACTTTATCAAAAATACTTATAACAGATATATTACATTTGACTTACCAATGTGGGGTCATGTCAACAAATGCATTGTTATCAGTGATTTGATTAAAGCCTGTTTTGGGGGATTAAACTAGCAACAAATATTAATGCATTGGTAAGTTTTGATGTTGTTTATTATGCTGATACGGCTTAACATTGCAAGAAATTTCTTCTTCTACAGATGAAATTTATGTGAAATGGTCATTTTCGTATGATTTCACGGTAAACTTTTCCCGTACAAATAAGGCCCACCCCCTATCTTCAGCCTTAACATGCTGCAAAGATATATTTAACTTTAGTAAACTTACTAATACGTTCAAATTTTAATCTTTCATAAACTATTATTAAATCTCTTGTATATATGATGAAAATATACGGATTAAACCTTCCATATCATTAAGATTTAGGTTGTATTTGATGAAATTTAATATTATTTTATTAATGAATAATATTTTTATTTAATATTTATTCCATCATTAATTTGTATGGCTTGTAATTGTGTGTGTGTGTTTTTTTTGCAAGTACATGTAGTTTACAATCGTACACAAATCAACTTCTCATGCAATTTATTACGTTATCTCAATAGTGTACAAACAATGAGGTCTAAGAAAGTATAAGATATTTCAAAACTGTATGCCTAAATGTCAGAATTTAAAAATTTACAATCATGATTGTAGCTCAATTATAATGGAGTAAATTTTTACATACTAGTAGCAAGTAATGAATAATACTGAAGTAAATGAAAGAATTTTGAAATTAAAAAAAACCCACTTAATATGGAATTCAAATTTTATCAATTTAAGATACCCTGACAACAATGGGTCATCATGTCCAAACAAATCAATAATCAGAAATAATTATAAGAATAGAATTGTATGTAAAGTTTTAATCCGCAATAAATCAGAACACAACAGGTCAAAAATGCATTCATTCTGGACTCCAAAAGACTGCAAAATCTGTGACTGAAACTGCCCCTATTGAAACTGCTGCATGGGTTGTAAATGGCTTTTCAATTCCCACAAAAAATTATATTATACTTTGCATAAAAAGAATAAAAATTGCCAATAAAAGTTGTCCATTCTTTTTACATGTACATCTATTAAGACACACTAAGCCACTGACAGAGAAGCCTCACTCGCCCACAAGCAAGAGCAAAAGGATCGGTCAGAGACACCACCTTTCTCTTACTAGGGTATCAAGATCTGCAACTTACTGCCAGCAAAGCAGACCTATTTTTCAGACTACCCTTATATTGTTTCCCAAGTATTTCCACAATAGATGTCCAAGCACTAATTCTTCAAATTCCAACTTGTAGAAACATGGCAATAAATAAGAGATTAAAAGTGTATGTACATGTGTGACACAATAAACCAGTTGATCTGGTATCAATAAAAAAAATGACATCTTTTAAATCTTTAACCGAGTACAGTAAGTACTTAATGTTGACTTTGAAAAGTACAACACAAAAAAAATCTTTTATACCATTCGGTTATGTCAATTCAAATTAAGGAAAAAACATCACAATTACACAGAATAGTAGCAGCTTAAATTTGTCTCTAATAGTCCATTTCTGTTCAAACTGCTAGGTTTATTGCTTGATGATTGTAACTTAACATATTCTCATTAAATCAATTTTACATTGGAATGCAAGACATTTCGATAGTGATATTTTTTGGTAATTAATCTCTAGACTTTGCCTTAAAATTTCAAGAATGAGCCCTGAAACATGTACATATAAAAAGTTCTGTAAAAACATATGTACAAGTATATTTAACAACTTTCTTAGCCTTAATTACAATATCTCGCTTATAAAGAATTAATGACTATCTCGCGAAAATAAGGTGTCGCGAAAATTTAGTGATCTACAGTATTTGAAACTAAGTTTATATATTTTATAGTTCAATACTATAGATAACGGCGTCTGTGGCTTAATCAGTAGCGCGTCGGACTGACAATCTTGGGTTCGTGGGTACGCTCCCCGGCGTAGGCGTTGTCGAATTTTCTTCAGAAATGGAAGCCGTACACTATTTTGGCATTGTTTGCTTACGCTATATAAATCCTTAGAATACTATGCGAGAATAGTAAAGTATGGGTTGTATATGGAGACAAAATGACTTGAAGCGTAATAATATTGAATATTTTGACAATTAATTTGTACTTTATCGACCACTCATGTATATTACCTTTCATTTCACATATGAGGTTATTGTTTTCATACGCAGTACACAAAATAACTGAACGGATTGTTTGAAAGTCTTCATCGAAATTTATTTTTTAAAAATCGTCAATGGAATTAAAAGGATTAAACGTTCCTTTTGAAAAAAAAATTGTAAGTATAAACTGTTGACATTTTGCTCACAAACTTTATATAAAAGTGCTTTGCACTTCTTCTTAGTTTGTGAGTAAAATGTCAAGACACATCTACACATCAATACATTTATTTTTTCAAAAAGAACGTTTAAATTTCTATAGTATTTTTTGTTTGCATTCTGTAAACCATATTTTCATTGTTTTAATCGCAAGAAGTGGTGTCATGTACTTTCAAAAATTCTGATGATTGCTTTTTATAAAATTTCACATAAAGAATAAAATAATCTGTGTTGTTTTTTTTTTCAATGTGTCAAATATGACGTCATAATTAAATCAAATGATAACTATTTTCTAAACTGTTGTTATCATTAAAAGCTTTACTCATTTTTGCATAATTATAAATAAAACTTTCATATGTTTCTGTTTGCATATCAAAGAATGAGGAAAGTAAATGCGTGCATGTTTTCTGAACCACCCTGTATGCTTTATTTTTTTTAAATATGCCGTCTTTAAGATACTACATATTATTTCTGAATTTTTGAAACTATATCCGAATGAAAATAAAACAAAATGTAAAAAGCAAATCATTTATAGTTTTGAAAGTTCTTTTTTTCTCAAATGTCAACTGAATGTCAATCTTGTCAAAAAATTGAAATGTAAAACATTATTCTCTTATGAAAACACTGAAATTAACACTGCATGAAAAGTCGGGTTTAATTCTACCTTAGATTCAATTTAAATGCTGCGATTATTTAATGTTTAACTGCACAGTATAACATATTGTGGGATCGTAAATGTTAGAAAATAATAAAGCATTTAATACGAGTTTAATGAAAAATTAAAAGAACAAATTTAATAAAGTTGGAAAAATTTTAAACTAACTAATACGTTCAGATTTTAGTCTCCCGTAAACAAATATTATACCACTAGTATACAAAACGTATAATTATTATTAAACATGCCCATAAAAAAGTTTTATTGTTATATTAAATTTAATAAAATCTAACGCAGGTCTTTACCTCATTATGTCTTGTTTAATTCACATTTTTCATTATAATACTTCCAAAAATTAAGTTATATACGGAAAATTGTAAACTTACTAATAAGGATATACATGTATCCCTTCACTTGAAAGAATGCTGCTTTCCCTGAATTGGGGAAAATAATTAATAAATACATTAAATACTTTGTAAAGGTTACAAATATTTTAGCTGGAGCTCCCTAACATAAAATTTATCCTAATAAAAAGCGTTATTTTTTTTACAATGACTTTGTCATCGAATACAATTTATCATTGGGTCAAATGCTGACCGACGTTTTTTTATACCAATTGTTAGTACATTATATATACAATGAATGGAATTGACGACGGATTTTTTCCGTTAATTCCTGATCATGACAAGGAGCACACAGCGGGTGTGACCGGTCGGCAGGGCATGCTCACTGCTCCATGGCACCTGATCCCAACTCTGATGTTTCTCGGGTCCGTGTTTGTTCTGCTCTGATTTTGTATTTTTTTTAGAGCAGCAGCTTTTCAGGAAGTACAAGTAATACAAAAATACAAAAATAATACAAAAATAATGCAAAAATAATTTATTTCTTTTTTTTTATTTAAACTAGGATATGGCCTTGCGATATTTGAATGTGTGTTTGACCTCCTTTGATACCCTGAAATATCCTTCTAATCTTTATCCCCAATCCTTATTGTAATATTAAAATAGTAACAACACATGAAAAGTTATTTGTGAAATATTCTGATTCTCGGAAATTATAAAAACAGCTTAACTCTTATAACTCCCTTTTTTATGAAGCTTTTTTTCTGTCTGTAAACTATCTACAAACTGAATACTAATTAGAAATAATCTTGAATTACAAATAAACTAACAGCATGAATGAAATATCCGGAGGTAACGGTCAGTATTCAAGATCAAAAGTCCATAAAACAATACAAAATAGGAGCAGAGCAAACACGGACCTCAAAAACATCAGAAGTGGGATCAGGCAGGTACCAATGAGGACTGAGCATCCCTTGACGACCAGTCACGCCCTCCTGAAATCAATTACAAACAGTTTTTGATTTGGTAGGAAAATAGCTTAGTTAAAAAGGGCAGCAGACATCATCAAACTGAGATCTTTTATTCCAGTATGCTACTCTGCAAGTGTGTTTTCCTATTGGAATATTTCAGGCTTTATATTCACATTTAATCTAGAATAGTAAATTTTGATAAATGGTTTTTACAAATAAAAAAAATGTAATCAGTTTGATTAGATTTTCTTCCATAATTTCAGGCTACAATAGTAGGTTGATTATGTCTCAAAAGCAGCTCATGATCATGTCAAAATTGATATATCTCAGCATGAATCAAGTTTCATTTCTTTCTTCATTCGCCTTATGTTATTATTACAAGATTAGTTAATGTTAATGTGTCTTTACATAAATTATGCCAAACAACAGTATTTATGTGTGAATAGGGTATAACTAAAACATCTAAAAATATCAGAGAATCCGGTTAGCTTAGGTCTTCCTATGCATTGAAAACAAACGTCAAGAAAGTACACAATAACAAAACCTTTTTCTGGGTACATCTCAGCAGGAATGCAATTTCATTTATTCATATGAAAAAATTAGCAAAGCTAATGTGCCATGCATTTGAGGAATTGGAATTGCACAAAAAGTGTTTATATTACCACGCATTTACTGATATGTTTATTGATTTTATTTTAATTTAAAAACCTAAATAAGAGACACTTTTCATTTAAATGGCCTTTTTTTGTTTGACACCTTGGATATGTTTGAAAATATACTTTTATATTTTTGCTGAGAAATATATAAAATGATTAATCAACATTTGTCCTGATTTACTTTTATCTCGCAGAGTTTTATAAAAGTTTGATGAAACTAAAAAAAATCAGGCTTAATTTACGGCCTACATACACCTCTTCAAATTGGAAATAAAATGAAATAGCTTTTGTCGTATCATGAAGAACACAAAACATTAAATTATATTTAAAAGTTAAATATATCTTTGCAGCATGTTAAGGCTGAAGATAGGGGGTGGGCCTAAAATGCCATACCTGTTATTGATTTTTTCATACTTTTTTATCCACAGTATCTTTCTGCTAAATAAAATAAAAGATTGTGGAGGAACACAGAGAAAAGGGCACCTCAACATGTTCAAGGTCAAGCAGGTAAACACAGTGGTAAAATGCTAAAAAAAAAGATGGCAAAAAGTCACAAGACCCCAATTTACGTGTACATCCACAAAATCTGTAGCTTGCTGGTCTGAAACTATAGATACTTATTTCTTAATATGTTAAATGCTGTAAATGCTATCCTTTGCATTTTCGTAAACCAAATCTTCAAATTCCATATGCTCGGAGTACGGTACCATTATGTATGTTTCGTATATTTTGTCATCTATAAATTTGATCTATACATATAATTATATGTTTTTTATGTAATTCACTTAACTAGATGACACAGAGAATTTTGTCATTGTGTAAAATGCTATCTTCTTGCTTAAGTCATAAGTACACCCTGTTTGTATATTTTTTCTCCTTTTTTAAATATTCTTTCTAGGGAGAGCCATACCTGTTATTAATTTTTCATATATTAAGTGTTACAGATTTTAACATATCCGTAGTATCTTGCTGATAAATGAAAGAATTATTGTGGAAGAACAGAGAAAAGGGCCCCTCAACATGTTCAAGGTCAAGCAGGTAAACATAGTGGTAAAATGCTAAAAAAAAGATGGCGAAAAAGTCATTAGTCCCCAATTTACGTTTACATCAACATTAGATTCACAAATTTGTAGCTCGCTGGTCTGAAATTATAAATAAGTATCTGTCTTTATTTCCCAGAGTTGAAAAAATGGCATATCTTTTATTGTTTTGTGTAAATGTCAAAGTTCTGATGTTAAGAGAACCCACCTGTTTAAACTGTAGACTAAAGAAACGTTATATGGAACAAAACTCAAAAACCCCTTTCTGTGTCGTACAATTGTTCCTTTTCAGATCTACATTGCAATCAATGTAATTGCACACAAATGTAAACACATCACCCCATACACGTAATATAAAATAGACCGCCATATGCACTTTCTTTTAAAATCTAGATTTATTAAAAATATTTCAGTTGTCAATAGTTTATCAAAATTGAGCTGTGTTTCTTCTAGGTCAATTGATAAGTTTACAATCAACTCAGATTTTGTGTACTAGTTAATATATGCATAAATCCGGAAGAACACATATAATATGTACATATAGGCAAATGGGTATTTATTTGTATCTTTGTTATAGAAATCAGGAGCTAGATTTGTTCCATTGAACATGTTGAGGTGCCCTTTTCTCTGTGTTCCTCCACAATCTTTTATTTTATTTAGCAGAAAGATACTGTGGATAAAAAAGTATGAAAAAATCAATTACAGGTATGGCATTTCGTAGAAAAAATATACAGACAGATGTATTTATGATTAGAGCAAGTACATAACATTCATACAATAATGAAATCCTTAAACTTTGTGATCTAATTCAGTGAACTATTTCAAAAACATATTATAATATGTATAAGATCAAATTTAGAATCGACAAAACATGATACGAAAAGGATGTACATAATGGCGCACCATACTTGGAACACATGGAATTTAAGAGTTTACCAAAATGCAAAGGTTAGCATCTACAGCATTTAACATGCAAGTTATTGGGATAATGAGCAGGTGATTTAACATTAAATAAAATATATTAACAACCTACACTGTAGATAGCAGGGATTTAAAGTGGACAGCAAATTCAAAGTTCCAGTAAATGGTGGCAATCTCATACACAATAAGTCATACAACAAATGATTAGTTCGTACCTCAAACTGGTCATGTCACTTTAAGAAGGAAGGCTCAGCAAGTTCGATGTTGATCATTCTCATAGATACTTCAAACTTTTCTGGCACAATTTCTGAAATAAAAGATGTATCTTGCAGGGTTTTTTTGTTCAAATTATGATTAATTCTGATGAATGTAAAAATTTGAAAAGTTTACAGATGACAGACGAATACCAGACACCGATCAGAAAACTCGCTTGAGACTTAAAATGGCTCAGATGAGCTAAAAAAATCAATTCATGTGATTTTATTGATCTTATCAGAAAATTTAAGAAATCTTACCTTTGTCTTAATTTTCATTCTGCTTTTGTCCTTTTTGTAAGTATTCGGATTCCTGTTAATAATGCATGCAGAATTGTGCATCATAGAATATGATAGCTATTTTTAATAATTTATGCTTAAGTATTTAATGTAAAATAATTATGCATGGATCTGTGCAATTTATAGTATGTTTAGATTACCTGTCAGAGTCCATTGCTATTGCATTTTTAGGTTTAGGAAATTAAGTATATTATTACCTCGTCTTGTTTACTTGGTATACAGTAGTTCAAGTTGTTGCAATATTCTTTTAAAGTCTTATGCTAAAAGATACAAGTTAATAAAAACAATGTAAGGTTATTTGTGTTAAATGAAAATTTGAGCTGCATGGTTCTCACCATTTTCACAAGCTGACTATATACGCCGGCGCTGTGGGGAATCGTCTCAGGCACAGTCCACTGCAACTATTAAATAATCAAAATAAGTGCTAAATATGATCTTGAACATGCATTAAAAAATAATTATATATTTTTTTATTGTACAACATACTCTGTAAATGCTGAACAGAGGAACACTAAAATTCCTGAATCAATCCCAAACTAGGAAATTCTGGTTAAAATCCATCTTTATGAGAGATGTTTAAAAGTGTTAAATAATTATTACAAAATTTAAACAGCGCTTGCCCAAACGTTTTTACTGCCAGGCATTTTATGTGTAGTACCTAGCCTAAGGAACAGTAACATTGTCAGTAGCAGAAGCAATTATTCATTCAAGGCCACATGATAAAATTTTACATAGTACCTACCACAGCACCGGGTCGTAAAATTTCTTCACCTTCTGTCAAAACAAAAATTCCAGGCAAAGCTAATCATGCTTCTCCTTTTCGCGACACCCTCTTTCGCTCTTTTCTTCTGTACAACATCGTGATCAAGTTCAACATGGCTGCGTGGAACCCCTAAAAATTGAATTTCGGCGCGGTGTGTTGTTTAAATTAACTGCTTTTCGAGCCCAACTTCGATCCCGATGTCATTGTACAACAGTATTACTATTAGTCGACAGTTTTAGAGAGAAATCTAAGTTATATTCCACAATTTTGAAAAATCTACATAAGGTTAAATTAATTAAAAATGAATAAATGAATTAATAAAAATTAAAATAAATAAATATTTTTTTTAAAAAAATGTTTCAACATAAGTTTATATAGCAACATTGACGGTTCATTAATGTCAGGCCAACGTTACGACGATGTTCATACTTCAACATAAAAAAAAAACAATGTTGGCCTCGCGGTGGAACAATGTCAGTGCACCAATTGTTGTAATGACAATGTCGGACCGATGTTGGTACAATGTCAATGTACCAACTGGTGTAATTACAATGTCGGACCGATGTTGGAACAATGTCAATGCATCGACTGTTGTAATGACAATGTCGGGCCATTTCTGTCCCAACATCGTTCTACCAACCTCGATATGTAGCAGATCTACCCACCATATGCCAACATCGGCCCATCGGAAGCTTGCTACATGTATCGGATGTTAATTAAAGAGAGAGGGAGAGAGAGAGAGAGAGAGAGAGATAGAGAGAGAGAGAGAGAGGGAGAGATGATCCTTTGGAACTGGACAATGTTGGCAATCAGACGGGATCAAGTAGGTTTAGAAGTAAACACCAAAGTAAACAGAACAATTCGATCCATGCAGTTTTATAATTCTTCTTTTTTTTCTCAAAAAATCTAGTACAACCATATTAATTCATAATCAATATCAAATTAGATTTTAAATTAAATCAGAGTTAATAAAAGTTAAACAAAAGCAATATATATATCGGACGTTTTAATGTAAATGTTTTTTTTTATTTTGCAATAATAGATATGTTAACAATCTTTTATTTTGATTAAAATAAAGAATTATTTGTGACATATTTAAAATACCAAAAACATACTTAAACTTTAAGTATAAGCATATTTACTTTTATATGTCGATATTCTAAAACGAAATATATAATTTTCTCTATTAAACTATATTATTCTCGACGTTTTTTGCATTAGATATGATTATACTTATTTGAAAACCGTAGTTAATTATATCACAATATATTTCATGTAAAATGTACCTTTATACATAAATTAAATTCAATAATAAAAAAGAAATTTACTGGTTTAAACGATTTTTTTTAATTATATTAAACGTGACTTTTCATGCAGTGTAAAAGCATCCTATTCTAGAATTATAACACCTAGTTGTTTCTTTCGATTCTCCTCTGCAGTCGGCCCCTCCGTTTTGTGGGGAAGGGTTATTACAACTTCTGCTTCTAGTGACTTGACAACTGCTTGACAAAGTGCAGGTTGAATAAGCCCCCCATGCGCTCCAGCCACCATCAACCACTGCCATCACTGTAATATAGTCATACGAATATGGGCGAAATTAAAATAAACTTGTTGAAAAGTCAATTTGTGCCAAATGTAAAGGCTAAATAAAAAAAAAAACATTCAAATTGAAATCAATTGGAAGAAAATATGAAGCTATCAATCTGAAGCATAAGAATTAACAAAATACAAGCACACTTGAAAATGCAGCATCTATGCATTGTAAAACAGCGTCAATTACACTAACAAGAATTGTATTAAAATAAAGAAAGCCTTTATGTCATAAATTAGTGAGTGGAGCAGATATATGAAATTTAAAATGAAATTGGTTTTAAAAATAATTTCAATTTCACAAAAGAAAAAACAAACATTTAGTAAGTAAAAACCAACACTCAGAGTAAAAGTTAAAGAAAAAACTTGGGGAAATGTACCTTCCCGTACTTTACATTAACTGTAAACTATAAAACGTTATAATTTTTGAAAGGAAGTCTATGAATACATATAGTAAGTGATATTTCAGCCACAAAATCTTGCTGTAAAATGCACGCAATTTAATTATAATGACATTTTCTGCAAATACAATATATATATCATTAAGTCAAATGTTCACTGACGTTTTTCATACTTATTGCTAGTTCATTATTTATAAACTGAATAGTCGACTGATTTTTTCGTTATTTTCCGATGATGACAAGGAGCACACGGCGGGTGTGACCGGTCGGCATTGAATGTTCATTCCTCTACACAGCTAATTGTGCCACGTACGTGTTACATATGGTTGCACATAACACATGTATCACGTATGTGAAATGTACGTATCACATACGTGTATTACAAACATACGTTTCACGTATGTGGTACAACGTACGTATAACATATGTGTTACTACATACGTTTCACATAACGTACGTTAAACGTATGTTTGCAATACACGTATGTGTTCATACGTGTAACATATGTTATGTGCAACCATACGTTACACGTACGTTAATAAGTGTACGGTTTACATGTATATTGTCAACCACATGTTACACGTACGTTAATTAACATATGGTTTACATGTGTATAGTCAACCACATGTTAAACGTACGTTAATGAACACATGGCTTACATGGGTATAGTCAACCACATGTTACACGTACATTAATGAACTCACGGTTTAGGCCATAATAAATAAATAGCTAGATTCTCATCCGATTTTTATTAAAAATCGAGGCGGGCGGGCGGCTTTTATTTTATATTTTTTATTTTTTCAATTTTGCAGATTTTTTATTGACCTGGTCAATCGATGTAATTTTAATTACAATACCCGAATAAAAGTCATAGTAAAGGTTCAATTATCTCTTACTTCACATCATCATCGATCTTTATCAACCAATGACCCTTGTTAAAAATATACACGCATGTATTACAGCAATTACCATCTTTTCAGCTGTCAAAATCATGTTGATTTTCGCGGGATTTAAAACGAAAGTAGATTGGTAGATGAATACCGATCCCGATCAAAATTAAGACGAAGAAAAACAGAAATAAAAAAAATCGAGGCGGGGGTATAAAATCGGGGCGGCGGGGATGAGAATCTAGGAATATTTTTATTGTGGCCTTACATGTGTTTTATAAAGCACAAATGTCATGTATATATATAGTTTATGTGCATTATAAACCACACATTAAATATACCAATGTACATAAATAAATTATGGTTTACTTGTATTCTAAAGCTCTCATTAAATATGTTGATGAATATAGTATGTGTATTATCAGGCACATGTTACATATACATTTAAAAAGGTGTTTTACATGTGTGTGGAAACCTATGTTTGAGAATGAGAAGGCTGTATATTTTGTAAATTCATATTATTACATACATGTTTGTTAAATGTAGGTTGACTATAAATCTAATCCTTTTTATTTTATTTCAAATTTAATTTTTTAATCAAATTATCATTTAGTTTTTGATATAAAGAGAAAAAAAACCCAATGCTTTAAACATTTATTGTTGCTAGGGACTACATAATTTCACTTAAAATACAGGAACTACCCCATTTATTTAGGCCACTTATGCCATGTATGCCATCCAGCAGTGAGCCATGTAGAAACGCGTGTGTGTTGTACATTTTTGTAAATAAAAACTATATTCTAAAACAGTCTATTGTCATTTAACTAATTCAATCTGTAGATTTTAAAATAGTTCAATATTGATTCTTCATTGATTATATTGGAAATTTATTCATTTCATTGATTTTTGTCCTTCCTTAAATGTTATTTTAAAAATGAACACATATGATTTCAGATTATGGGTCATTAATTTGAATAGATAAGAACCAGAAAAAAGTACTTCAGTGTTTCCTTAAAAGATTTCTGCCATCAGTCAAAGTAGAGGTCATCGTATATCGACTCAAGAATAATAAAGACAGTTGGATGGATCAAGCTAAGGTTTTGAACCAGATATGGCGATATCATTGGTGATTTGGAGAAGACTTCTGACTTGTTATACCCAATGCATATCAATGCATATTTTTATATGTCTATATATAGTATAAAAGAAAATTTAATGTTTTTACAACATCCTATCCACATGCTTTTTCCATATATGTAGAAAAAATGAGACTGTGATGATTGCAGTACATGCTCTGTTTGTCCATCTTTGAACGTGTGTTCAGTAAAATGAATGTATACATCATAGGTATTAATTGAATGTTGCTTTTGTCTATACTTAACAAGTTTCTTAAAGGGGATGATAAAATTGCAAGGAAATTAATACATGAACAATTAAGATTAATATTTTTATTCATTAAATTTTGATATCACCAGGGCCTAATATGCTCAAATAAGCGTTTCTGAAAACTGATAAGTTTTGTACATAAAGTTACAGTGTACATGTATACATGTAATTATATCTATTGTAACAGTGTAAAATAGGACACTTGGAAGTTGTAAGGTTGTTCATTTAGTAGGAATGATAAGACCAGTTTAGTACTCTGCTAAAATTAAAATCTATCATAAATACATGTAGTTTTATCTTGTTTACATTTTTAATCTTTTATTTTCTTCATTCTTTATTTTGATTTTATAAAATTGAAAATTTTGTATCATTTAAATTATTATTTCATGGATATCTAGCGGATATATCTGTCACTGTAGCATTGTTTCTTTTTCCCTGTTCTTGACAAATATTAATGACAGTGTAACATAATGTCATTTTGCAGAATTTGCCTTTTCTCTGAAATCAGTAGTATTCTGTAAAATTATGAAAGTATGGATTGTGTCACTTAGAATTTTATCTTTTTTGTTCTTATTTTCAGACATTTCAGTTTAGATTCTCAGACTAATTCAATGTTTGATATAATGTCCATGAAGTGTAGAAATAGATAAGGCCATCTTTAAAAAAATATTTGGTTGCCCGCCTCTCCCGACCGACTGACTCAAAACTTTTTTTTTCCAATGCAGGACCGATTTTTCTTTTTATTCTCACCTACCAACCCAATAATTTTACCGTGAGTCAAGAAAAGGCAAACACACATTACTTTAAAATAGCATTTCTACTTTTCGAAGTAAAAAAATCATTTAATAATAAAAACAGCAGCTTCGTGGATGCAATGCTTAAAACATTTCACTCAAAGAATGTCATACATGTTTAATGACAAAGTCACCAGCCATAACTGAATACAGATATTTTGCTACAAAGATGTCTAGAAATTAATACATGTTGGAATGACTAAATCAGCATGAGTTCAAATTCATAGGCTTTTTAAATGGTTTAGTTGCAACATAAAGAATGTTTAAATACATATACCGGGTACTTCAAAGGGTTTTGCAGTATAATTCATGGACAATTTCATCAGAATATTCAGATGTAAAGATTGCCATAAATGCTAGAGTTCTTCCATGGAATACATTTTTATACCATCATGTAGCACAGAAGGAGTGTTATTTTGGATATTTATGATCAATTTATGCCTTAAACAGGTCGAGACCACTACCATATATGGAAGCCAATTTTTAACACGTGACAATGTCTTCGTCACACCCGTTGTCCAATCAAGCGACTGAGTCCCAAAGCATGACAGTCTACTACGTGTTTATTATTCAATGGCGACACGTGGTTTTCGTCGGTTTGTTGCACAATATTTACCTCGTCACCGGAAAAACTGCAGAGCTTTTTTGTCACTTTATAAGACCGAAATTGAAAGATTATATTCTAAAGACATTGCTCCATGCTCACATTTAATATTGGAGATGTTTTAGATGATTAATAGTTGCTTCTAATACCATAAAAACACTTTGACGTTTGCATGTACATAAAACACTTTCTGATAATATTGTGGAGTTAAATAATAATTGCACACCCTCTCCTGCAGTCTAAAACCAAGGACTTATGTACTACCTGCTAAAACTATGTTCACGTATATCACGTGGAGAAAAACTCGGTGTTTTATCGACACGATAGCACCTACGTCTCTTTGAACAATGTTTATAGGGCGATGTTTTATAAGTTGATATAAGGCTTCATAGCGCAAATTTTGTAAATGTGAGCATAGAAAGGAAAGATTATACATCATTTTAAATATTTCTTTCACAAATCTCAAAAAAGAATTGGACATAAGTTTCCAAGGAACAATTCAAGTTTCCTTTTATTTTCAACACAGCTGGGTACTAGTAGTAGCCCACAATGCATTGCGGTTCATTCATCAGTAGGTAAAGTAAACAGATATGCAAATTTATGCTGACGTCAGAAATTCTAGTGGTCTCGACCTGTTAAAACAATGTAATAAATAACATTTAGTCTGATGAGTACACCATGACAAATTGATATCAATGTTGTCTTTCAAAGTGTAGAAAAAGCCTGATTTTCAAAATTCATAATATAGCCCATGTTTCCATGGAAATAATATTGGGGACATACATATTTTTTTAAGTTCAATTTAATGAAAATGAAAATGATCAAATTAACACCTCCATGGATTTTGATGGAATTAGTAGATATAGAAAATGTAGATTTTATATTTTTGTTGCCAAAGCAACGGATTTACTTTATCAAAGAAAATTGAAAAATCTTCTTTTTTACGCAAATTTTCACATTTTTCATAACGGAAAATTGAAAGTATAAATAATATAAGCATGAATTATACTAATTCGGATCATTTTATCAATTTAAGTTTGATAATTTATAAAAAATTTTCAATTTTTCAATGAAAATAATATTCGAGGTGAAATATAAAATACGTTATATTTGTCGTTTTTTATTAAAAAAACGGGACGAGCAATTTCTTTGAAAATCATATGAAATAATGAAGCTAATCTTCCTGAATAAATTGATATATGGCATATGTGCAGATTTAAAAAAAAAATATGAATTGGACGGAAACGCAAACCTTACCTTAAGATGTAATTGAATGTAAAAAGAAGAAACCAAGGAAATTGATTCTCCATGAAAAATAAATCTAAAAATAAAATGCAAATTAAATAATCCCCTGTACAAAATCTGATTGCAGTATTTCTGTGAACAACCTGTGCATTCATGTGTATTACAGCTTGAGGATTCTTCTGATGATCCACTGCAGTCGGCCCCTCCGCCTTGTGGGGAAGGGTTATTACAATTTCTGCTTCTAGACGTAGATCCGGAACCACAGGTTAGTGTACAGGACGACCAGTTTCCCCATATGCTCCAGCCACCATCAATGACTGCAATGATACAAATTTATGCTATAGGGAAAAATACATTATACAGATATTGCCTCTTCTTTCATACTTGAATTCCATTTTTTTTCTAATTAAGAACAACGAACTTTATTGATAAGATTGCTACCATTTAAAGACAAATAAAGGTGTAGAGTTTCTCCTTAATTACAAAAAAATCTTTAGGTTGGTTAGTATTATACACATATGATTATTAGGTCAGTTACGGTACTTCTTATCACTTGATTTTCTGTTTATTCTATTAAAAATCACTCAAATAAAATAATTATATGTGACCTTTAATATGTCAATGTGTCATATATAGGTTTTTTATGCTAGAAATGACTGGTACACGTAATGATTTTGTATCATACTAAATTTTGGCCTTTTTTCGTAGTTTACCGAAATTAAACAGGTTAGTGAAGGGGTCATCCAGTTAGTTGAGCTATATTCACAAAAAGAAATATAAATTTTAACTCTTTTTTTTTTAAATTGCAGGAGGTGGGGGGGGGGGGTTAATTCGTTGATAAAAGGTACCTTATTTCAACAAATGTTTTATTCAAAGTAGAAAAGCAATACCAAATCAAAACAATCCTAAACATTTTCTGGATTAAAGTTGTGATATCTTAAGTAATACTAGGGCCGTTCAAATATTACCCGGACTGTGCTATTATTTACTCTTACAGACGTCATATAGTTATAAAATTTCACAGAAATATGTATCTGAAAGATTCCAATAAATTTTGGGCAAAATTTCTGTATTTAAAAAAAAATTCTACTAAAATTATCGGTATGTTGATATCGTTGATGGAGAGGTACGGCGCACGACAAAAAAATTGAAGCAAACCCATGCGGATTCAAAAATTTAACACATTGATTTTCTAAAATTCGCGATATTTTTCAACAATTTTTTCAAATGTACCTTTAATTTGTTTTAATTTTATGTATTTAGATTTCGGACGTAATATTTGAAGTACTAACAGAAATACAGTGATTTTTCTCTGATGCGATTCCCGTGAAAACGACTGTGAAAATGACGTCTCCTGAATTGACGGCGCACCACACTTTTGTTTAAATATGTGTAATGCTCGAGATAACGGCAACATAGATCCAAAATATGCATAATAAAACATGTTGTAAACTAGGCTACTCGTGACTTTCGCCCACAAATAGCAAAATGAAATTTTAGACCGTTAGATCTCTGTAAAGAGGCTATACGGGAGGACGGGAAGAAGATTATAGACGAAAAGTTAACTTTATCCGGACTGTAAAGAACGTGATTGAGAGTCACCAATATCACACTATATCTCATAAGTAGTTTTTGGTTTTAAAACAAAAAAAAAGAAAAAAAGAATATTCTTTACTTGTTTAATAGATTTTAAACTTGACAAGAAATGGTGTTTTGATGTTGAGTAGATAAGGTAACTCAAACTATACAGGTACTCAAGGGAAAATGTTGAGGAAATGAAAGCTCCATCACATATTTTTATAATGCTTGTGACGTCGAAATTTTGCTGCGCCGTGACTTAATGGTATGTTCTGAAAAATCACTCGAAATAAATACCAATTTACAACATTTTGATATGAAATTTTGAAGACCATATGAATAAAGATTCTTTTATATAATTTTAAAATTTTACCCGATTATGTCGTCAAATATTTCTGTGCAACAAGTCCGCGTAATTTTTGAACGGCCCTCGTACACATCAAAAATTGCTCCTTTTCTTAAATTTAAAGATAACGTTAAAAAAGTACAAAGATATATTCATAAAATGTGACCTAGAATTACTAGTTCCAATAATTTCCGGACTAAACAAGGTTTTTTACTTAAATTTTCGTGTGAATGCCATTGCAATAAATAAGTCGTGGTATTATACAGAAAAATTGAGAACATATATAGTTCAAATTTGTGTCTGAGAACCTCCGAATGAAAATTTATTTAAAAACGAATACTTTTTACAAAAATCAAACAATTTAACCCATTTCTTAGGCAATCAAATGGTAATTTTATTATTCGTCTAACAATATATCAGTGTTTTCATGACACCAAATTTTCCCATCTTTTAATCCTAAATTTCCAGAAGAAAAATACTATTTTTCTGAGTGGAAATTACATGGCTTTTTTACTTTAATTTTATTTTTGTCATATGAAAAGTATAATCTTAATTAAAGTTTATATACGTATAAGTAGACATTTTAGCCAGGGTTTAATTTTGGCATTATTAGCGAGGGTGCTGAGATCGCAAAAATTGAGTATCGCTAAAAATTAATCGCGTTTTATTCGTTATAGCTTCTAAAGTGAGCATTTTAAAATCACTTAAACTACATCTCGCTAAAAACTAAATACTAGTTCAAGGAGAATTCGCTAAATTTGTGTCTCGCTAAAATTTCCACTTGTACGGTATATTGCTAAAGAAATGGTAGCCTTCATGAAAAAAAGGGAAAATGATTTTATTTACTTTGCTTTACCACCTCCAGCCAAAAGCATAAGCTAAAGGTGACTTCCAATCAAAATTAGAAGTTTGATTGAAAGTTTGATGCTTTGGTAATAGGTGGTAATATCGCAAGACAGATTTTCCCAATGCATCTACTCATTTAAATTTCGAATTGTACTTATGCGAAAATTGATCGATAGAACGCCACTTTGTGTGCCCATTCATTTTCAATGCTGATACTATTTAATCATTGACTCATAAGGTTCCTTGAAGTGGATTGTTATTTTTGAATATTCCATGTGTTTTAGGGAAAATTAATGCTTGGAATTTTGAAGTCACTGTAGCAAGGAGGGCAACCTTATAGAAATGAACATTTGAAAACATTTTCATTCCAAACTGATTTTAACATTACGTAAACTAGCAAAAATACAATATATTAAACATACATGTGCGTATCAAGAGAAGGTAACGGAAAAGAACATTATATTTTTTTTAATAATAAGCAACGTCTGTGCAAATGTGAACAAAATGATAGAAATCTGAGTGAATTTTGTATTTACTGACAAACAGCCGGAGAGATTAATAATGTGATTCTCAGAGGTCTTTCTTTTTTTCCCGCAATTTATTTTGGTTCACGTTGGATTAAAATGGAGGAGCGCTGACTTTTACAGTGGATGGCTTACATTTAAACCAAGACAATAAACGGAAGCTCTTATACTTTATACATGTGTTTAGCTCACTGTGTCATTAAACGAAATTAAGGGAAATTGAAAGCACAAATACGTTGCCTTTGAAGTAAAGGAAAACAAATCTACCCTGAACTCCCAGGCTAACATATAAGTGCACCTAACACAATTCCTATGACCACTAGAAAGCTTTTTCATCCTTTTTTCAAATCATGTCATCCATACATGCTACATGCTTAAATGTCGAAGTAAACCGCCCACTCTGATAGAAAGGAAGTGCTTCTTCAAAACTTCCATTCCGTTTTATGAAACATTGCAATAGCATGTGCAACACAAAGGCATGCAAAGACGTTATCCTTTTACCAATATCATAGTGATCACATAAGAGGCATGGATTCAATTCTAAAAAGAAACTATAACTGTACCTTTATTTGTGTCTCCATCCCCTCTTTCTTCCTTCGTACCATATTCTTAAAATTTGTAAGAACGATTTGTACAAAATAAATTCATAAATTCTTTTTTTAATATTTTCATGAAAAAAAGCTTTTTAAAAAAGTTTTAAAATATTAAACTGTTAATTATAAACTTTATCTAGAAATTATATAAAGGTTGCTCATCACATGTTCTTCTGTGAAGCAACAATAGTGCTGATGTCACAATAGTCTTTATAGACTGGATTTTTCTAAAACAGATACTGCAGCTTTCTCTAAGGTCTATATATCGAGGGATTGACCTCATCAAAAGGCTATAATTGTATATTCTTTATACGGAACACGTGATTGAGGTGAAACTTACAGCAGATATGCACCAGACAAAATCAGACATCTCAGTCCTAAGATTATTGGGAAATATTTATCTTTCCATTATTTAGACAGAGTCAATTATGATAGATGCAATAGGTTTTGCAGGAATTTATTTTTTAAAGAAAAGCCTGTATTGTATCGACATAAAATGCAAAAGAAATATTTCATATTCGCATTTTCTTCTGTAATTGTTAAAAATGTGGTTGAAAGAATTCGAATGCGATAAAATTTTACCTTAAAGGTCCACTGCTTTATTCTTTTTTTTAAATCCCCTTGACCCCACTTACTTTAACTTTAATTTGTTAGTATATTTTAAGACAAGAAATTCATTCTAGGTACCTTTCAGGTGTATGGCAAGAATCTTTACAAAAGCTGTAACGGCTATAGTCAGCAGCACTCCAAGAACTGTTGAAACAATAATTTGTTTTTGTCTTCCAGCTTTACGATTCACCTCACCTAATTTTAAATAAAAAATGAGGAATATGCATTGATATATTATAATCAGTAATGAATTACAGTTTAAAATTTATTTATGGAGACACCTTCTTAAAAGAGCTATTGATATCTCCCCCAATAAGTTAGCTTCCTTACCTTTCTTTAAAACTTCATTTTCGGGACTAACCGACGACATTGTTTCAGATAGATTGTTTCCTCTTCTTATAAGCATACATTGTATCCTTCTTATATTACATGAACTACACGGAGTATAACGCATTAAATTAAATCAGACTTATTTCACCCTAATAATTCTTTATGTTTTTGTACTTAACAGACGCATTTACTTGGGGAGGCACAATGGACCCATAAAAATGAAGTAAAATTATATTTCATAAACATTATCATTCGTATATAATTTCAAATTGCATTTTATTGGAGTGCAAGTTATTCTCCCCCGTGGTTTTAAAGTATCGCGAGTTTCAAATCACTTAATTTAATTTAATATTATTGCATGAAAGTATTTTTGATTGTGTATCATCGTCTTAATTAATAATTTTCTTGTGGCAAAGAGAGTGTTTTAAGTGTTTGAAAAAGAGTGTTTATATTTCAAAAAAGAAATGGGATGTCAGTCTGAAAATTCCCCTGCAAAATTATTTTTAATCGTGTATGCTATCAAAAAATGTTAAGCGAAGTACAGTAATAAAAGTTTCAAAGTTATCACTATAGTGTCAAAGTGAATACTGTAGAAAATGTATGTCTTCATAGTACTAAAGATTTTTTTCTGAACTCAAAATCATAATAATATTACTTTTGCAAAGTGTCCATAACGATTACTTTAAACATTTACTTTTTCCAGTATAAATTTAGCACTATACTAAATCTCACTTTTCAAAATGATCACTAAGGTAAATTAAATCAGTCAAAGATTTCACAGATACATGTATCACTAAAATTAATCAATTTTTAATCGTTTACATCATCAGAAATCAATGTTTCATAGTTCAAAGCAATATGGGTGTACATTCAAGTACACTCGTCCATGTACGTACATTGTAATTTGTCATTTTCAAAATTACTTTATTTAAAAAAAAACACACAATTACTCTGAGGTTGATATTAAAAAGATACTCGGGTTTCCGATTGACAATATCTACATGTATCAGGTTTTTGAAAACCATGTCTTTCAACAATCCACTAGAATTCCAATAGGTCACAATTGAAACATTTTAAAAGATATATCAACAACATATTGTCAATGAACATAATGGTTATTTACATTCTTATTGTAGCACGATGTATCCATGTAAATTCGAGAAAAAAGATGCCACAAAAACTGACATCTGTTCCATATTAAAATATTTTACTAGAAAAAGACATTGATTGTAATCTAACATTTAAGATAAAATTTACAACTGTCCACTTCCCTTACTTTTGTAGCAACATACCCTTGTCCCCTGCATACCGGTTTCACATCTCTCAGTTAATTCAATACCCAAAAACATGATCTTTATAGGAACAATTCCACAACGTATTGAGTTATTGATAAAAATGTTGAAGAAGCAATAATATCAACGTTATTTTAAAGTCATCATTTCGTAATTTCTTTTGCCGATACGATGACTTTGTCAGAAAATACAATCTGTCATTAGGTCAAAATCTGACTTTTTTTTATCCTGAATGTTAGGTCATTATTTTCACGTTCAAGTTTTTTCTCGATGATGACAAAAAGCTCACGACAGGGATGCTCACTTCTCCATAGCACTTGATTCCACCTCTGATTTTTTTTAGGTGTGTTTGCTCTGCTTCAATGTTGCATTGTTTAAAGGAGGTTTGCGCTTGAATACTATTCGTTATCTCCAATTATTTCATTCATAACCTTTATCAAAATGTTGCTTTATACAATGATAATACTAAAACCTAATTTCAAAATGAGAAACTAAACTGTATTTTCTCTCTACAACTTTTTTTAGGATTATCCTCCTATATAGCTTTATGCTCTAAACTATGTTTTATCATATTCTTGTGCGCTGTCTACATCATTGACAAAATGAAGATTAGATCATCATTTATTGAGAAACCGTCACTGTTATCCATCAAAAATTCAAATAGAAATTACTAATGAAAATTCTGAATTTTATAAACCAGTTCTTATCCATGTATTCTTGAATAAATAGTTGTTGGTAGTTGGATTTAGTTTTTTTAAGTTTAATTGATATGTACAAAACGATCTTAATTAAGAAATTGCCTAGACATCCTTATCAGAAAAACAGTAGACATTTGATATTTCCACTTAAGCTTTTATGAAAAATGCAAGTAAACAAAGTTTGAAGCATTAGAATATAACCTAAATTGTTTTGCAAATAAATGACAATGAACAGTTTTGCCATCTGATTTAGCTATAGGTATTTTGAGCCCACCAGATGATACCCACAGCCTCCCTTATGGTCTTAATGGCAAAGTATTTTTGAAAAATCTGCATATTTATTTACTTTGAAATCTTTGAGCTCTATCCTCACATATTTTCACTCAAAGAATATTTTCTGTTATGATGTGCTAGGAATATTAAACATGGATACCAATCTATAATTTTAAAATAAAGTGTTACAATTTTCTTTGACAAGGTTTGCCAAAAATGAAGATATATTAAAGAAGGCAAAATAAAATTTACGCCTTTTTTGTCTGACAATAGCATATTTTGACCATTATTTCAAAATTTACATGACTGACCCAAATTTTTTCTTTCATTATTTCAAACTATTTGATTCTTGTGACTTATCAGGACTTACCTCGTAAAAAGTTTAATACCAGAAAATATTTCATTGCCTATTTACATTTTTAGAACCCAAATATAGTACTTTTTAGTGCAAAAAGGACACATGATAGTTTACCCGCTTTCATTTGAAATATATTTTCAATGATAAATATTATTCAGAATATTTAACGTAAAAAAATCATAACTATTGACATTCTTATATCTGGTAGAATATGTTAAATGTTAAAATGATGAATAAAAGAGTTAAAATTCATGCAAATTAAAAAAAAAATAACTCAATTGTATCAAAGCTTACTAAGATGCACACTAACCCCTAATTTTCTCTACAATCTTGTCATACTATTTTAATACTTATCCAAAATATACTTCTGATTTTTTTGATAAAACAATTTCACGAATGACATATCTTAAATGTAAAAAAAATCGTAAATGAAAATGAAGGCGGATATTTTCAATCCATCTGAATTCTGTAGATTGGCAAATAACCACGATGGTTTAAATGTCGCTATGTTTGTGATTTATCATTTTTCCGCGAATTTAAACCCATCATGAATGTTATTATTAGTATTTAAAACCATTGAACTGCTCATTCGAACTTTTACTTGCAGCGTAAAATTAAAACCATCGCAACATTTTGAGATATCGTGAAATTTTAACACAGTGAAATTAAAACGACTTACAGTATAAGATGCCTCTTACATATATTTGTATCATTTGAGTTCTTTTGGTAGAGGCACATGATGCAATAAGGAACTTAAACATAGTGGATGAATATTAGATATTAAGGAGACAAAATGAAGGAAATCAACTTGTACACTAAAAGACCAGGTGCAGCATTACTGTACTTTTGCTTAAATCTTTACCTGTACAAAGAAAAATTGAACATACCAATGCCGTTAAAAGCCTTATGTGTTTCCTAAAATATCGAATATGACAACGCTTTTCATTTCATTTGCATTTGAAAATATTTAAATAAACTTTAAAGTATATTTTGTGTTTATTGATTTAAAAAGTAATCTTTACATAATAATTTATAAAAGAGTTTTCCGCTAGATAAAAATGCATATTCTGCATTGGAGCAGCGTATGTTGGTGTGAAACAATTTATTTCGAATTATCAGAATCACTTACATTCTACGTGTTTAACAGTGATAAGCTTTTAGTAAAGTGCTTATCAATATTAAAAATTACCTTTAATTGAAATTATTTCAGTACGATTTATGTTAAGAAACACATTAGTTAAATGCAGGACAATGAAAGATTTCTAATGCATTACCAAATTACCATACAAATGCACACATTTACTTAAGCCTTTTTCGAGAGAGGACCTAGCGGCAAGGTATTCTTGCTAAAATGCACACCTCGCGTGTTTTCTTATGGTGTATTTCATTCCATTTTTTTTTAATTGATTGCAATGAAGTATTTTTAATGAGTACGAAGAGTTGTGCTACCAAATCTCCTTCTCTTACATGTAATATATATTATACTAAAGGCATCATCGATCCTATTTTTACCAGCAAACACTGAATCCACAGCTGGGAATAGCTCTCAACAATCCTTTGGATGACACCGAATACACCAAAGCCATGTATCACAGTTTGCACACAAAAAAAATCCATCAGTGCTCAGTGACCATGATGTAAGAGTAAAAGTATAGTTCTGCAGTCCTCCACTCTACAATCGTCGTGGCGTCTCTATCATTGAACATTTTTTGGATGGCGAGTTAAAAAAAAAACAAACAAAAACTTGTGAATAAAGTAACTTATTGCTAAATAATTTGGATACATTATTTCTCCAAAAAATCGAATTTTCTTTTTAAAAACAATTTTCAATTTCTCAAAAACTATCCTGGGTCTTATTCTCTGTTTAATTTTTGTAAAAAATAATATATGGTTGATCAAAAAACACAAACAAATAAAAGAATAATGCATAGGTTTTTTCGTGCTTGCTGGCCTTATCAATATGGAAAATATGAAAAAAAATATGTGAAATGAACGTTTTACTCTGTAAGACCACCCAAAAGTCGAGGAATCGAAAGTTTTAGATGATGATATGACGAACAAAGTCATGATCCTTTTTTTAAATGATAAAATTTATCCTTATAGAGCGACCATCATATTTTTTTCTGGCTGTTAGAGAGGTATGTCGACCAAGACTTTTACGTGGATTCGCATCACTGGACACGATAATGATCGACAACGGTAAGAAACTCCCCGATAAAAAGCATTGATCAAAAATCGTCCTGTTAATCAGCGTAGAGGCTCACCATATTATAGCTTTTACAAAAGATACGGAAGAGTTTCGCCGCGCTACTAATCTTTATCAGGTTTCTTTTCTGGTTTCACTCCTGCTGCAGGACAAAGAGAGTTCCATTACCTTACTTACGTTATGTCACAGTCTTTAGTGACTTCCAAAAATGCTTCAAATTTGTGAAATTGTTGACAAATCTTTAGGACCAATTCAATATCTCAGTATTATTCCAATCGAATACATCATGTGTATCGATAGACAATGTCTTTATAACGCATTTCCTCGATCGAGGCAAGGGGAAATACCAACTGAATCCACGATGTTTTTATTTCTTCTCACAATTTTAAATTAATTTTACCCTGTTGCCTTTTTCTACCCCAAACCATAACACTTCCGCCACCGTAACAGTCGCACTGGATACTGTATAGCTGTTATTGGATGAGCGGGAAGCTATACAAAATATACAAAATATTGAAATTTAAATGTGAATTTATAACCAATTACATTTACATGTACCAGTTTAATGTGATGAAAACCTTATGTATTAATTTTATATCAAATATTGTATTTCATTTTTATTGCTGTGTGTTTCATAAAACATTCTAAATCGCTATTCTTATTTTGTTCAATATATTACAATATAAAACCTAGTCTCGTCTTGATTGCCATACTATTTCGTTTTTATTTGGCTATCATTGTCTATAGTCGGCATACCATCCAAACAAAAGGCGTATTGGAAGATATTGGCGTGTCTTTCATTTCGAGTTTACGGGAATATATCGAGAGTTTTTGTTCATGATTAAATAGACGATCTAATGGTATAGATTTCTTTTGTTAATTAATTATTAAAGAACCTGCAGTTCATAGTATCAAAGCAGCTAGTTTTCAATTTTCCTTCATAAAGGTAATATAAAGTGTAAGGAAAAAAAGCCGCAAATTTAAATGTTACAGATTTCTGAAAAAAAAATATGGGGATTTTTAAGCTCTCCAACGGTCATGACATGTGTATTAAATCATCTATAAAATTCTAATAGATTGATTATATAATATATATTAGAAGAGGGAAACAACATTAAATTTCAAGATTAAAGTGCCCTGTTGAGTTAATGATTGTTTCAATGAAGGTTTTGGATATCATCGTCCTGTCGCTGGTTATTTATTTCAAGTGAAATCTTAAACCACTCAGTTCTATGTAAATATAAAAGTTTATGTCTCCATGTACAAAATATATAAGGTCTTTTGAAATATAGTTTTAACGATTAAAAGGCCAAAGGACATAAACGGTTACCTAAGTAAAATACTTTAAAGTTACTGTTCGATAAGTGCATAAAATAATACAAAGAACATCACCTATCTGAATATAGATCTATGAAAAAATATTGCTGAATTCTAAAGAAAAAAGATTTTTTGTGTTATTTGTCCAAGTCATCGGTGTCCCTAGGAATTAATGTGACTACTCCGTGTCGCCCGATACTGTATCGGCCGATCATGTTCTTTCAGCTGACAAGACCAGAAAAATTTGGTCGCCCGACCATCGGCTTAAATGTGACCTAGGCATTACCGATAACAGTGAACAGATTACATAGAATATGAGTCCTGGAAAGTTTAAATATTTGATTGTTTTCTATTTCATTGAAAAGACAAGTTTCAACCTCATTATTATTCCCCAATCGCATTTATTTACGTTTTGAAGAAAATTCACCGGACTGAGTTAGACGGTTGAGTACTGCTGAACGCTGCTTGTATTTCATTGTAAGTGTACTCGGTTTAATATTTATAATCCCTTAGCTATTTCAAATTGAGGCATATCAAAAGCCATTAACAGTACATATTTAATTTAAAAGTTTACTTTTTTTTCTTGATCTGTGGGGGTTTCTATATTACGTTTAGCTGTTTAGCCTCAATATGTCCGTATTACATTTGTATACGTGGACTCAAAGAATTTAACAGTGAATAATTTTATTTCATAAGATCATGCTGTATAAAAGACATACAGTGAAAACTTAATTTTTCACACCTTTGTATATCAACTGGTCAATCAGGCAATTACTGTCACCAACCGTAACGACAGCCGCCAGGGACTACTTCAATATAACCGGTATGAAAACAACTCATTATCAGCTCTGGGGACCGATCAGTGGTTTCAATGTAAGCGAAATTTCAATAAATCCGATTTCAATATAACCGTTATTTTAATGCAAAGAATATACCAGGTGAAAACTGAGGATTTATTTCTATTTCAAAATAAGCGGAATTTAAAAATAAGCGATTTCAATATAAGTGACGTAAGCTGTATTTGCCTAGCTTTTACTATTTTTAATTAGTTGTTGTTAAATGATATGCAATTTTTTACTGAGAGACGTTCATTACAAAGAAGAATACCAGGTATACACAACGTCTTTTACCCCATCAAATGACGCGTTACAATTTAGGTTAAATTATGTTTTTATAAATTTAAGATTTTCCATGATTTGAAGTTGGGTATGATTTTTATCCAACGAGTTGTGTGTTTTATCCCCGAGCCTTGCGATAAATGTCATACCCACCTAAAACTTTACTCAGCTTCCTTGAAATTTTTGAATGGGTTTTTTAAAGAAATTTAAAGAAGATTTAACTGCAAAATACAACTCTTGTTTCAAAGGAAACAATAATGGCGTAGCTGATACATATCCGACAAATATTTGATTTTCTTCACCTGACCGCTATGCCACTCAGCCACAAAAAGATTATCTTTGATGTCAACACATAGACCCCAGGGAAAGTCTAAATTGCAACTGTTAATATAACAGAGAAATTCACCGTCTTTGTTAAGAACATTAATAGAGTGACTGTTGTAATCCGCTACCAATATCTGGCTTATGGAGTCCGCTGCGATTCCGAGAGGCTGAAATGACCCTTTAGCGTGAAAAGGATGACCAAAGAATCTAAATCGTACTCGACCTGCTTGATTGATCACAACTACAGCACGCCCACCGAAGTCGGATACACAAATATCTCGGTTTTTATTCTCACAAAGGTATTTCAGATGATAAGTTGAAAATAAAGGTTTATTATCAATATCAGATTGAATGGTTTGCTTTTCTTTAAAATCCGAGTAACGAACAATTTTGGAATGTCTTTTATCACAACTTTCCATTGAAACGAGGATGTCCCCGGATATGGTACTACAGACATTTTGCGGTTTCCACTCTCTTAATCTGATTACTTCCTGGATCTGCTCGTTCTTTACTATGTTGACAGTTTTTGTATCTGGGTCTGTATAAATCAAATTACCAGTTCCTGTCACAGCTATGTCACCCAGAAGGTTACTTGATCTGGTTTGAATAGCCTTCATTGGATTGCCATTGAGATTATAGAGTTTTATTGTTTTATCTTTTCCGCCAGCCCAGAATGTTTCTTCGTCAAGACAAGCAATACTTTGCAGGTTTACAGGAAATCTGTATTCAGTATCTGTTGTGGTGATAAGCTTTGATTCCTCAAGCATTCTTTTAACAGTTGCAGTTGTACCAGCTGCTTTTGTATCAAAGTCATCCCTCTCTTCTGTTGTAATAGCTAATGGCGACAAGGAACCAAACATACGACGAAGCTGCACCCTGTCGACCTTAAGAGATGAAATAAAACTTGGTAAAGTAATCCCTTTTCTTGGAGGCATTTTCCTTAGATCAGTGTTTTTTGATATGTAAGCCATGGTTTGAGACACGTCGTTGGAATCAAGTAATTTATTCAAAGTTTGTATGCCCTCATCTACTTTTGAAATGCTCTGTTTGATTTCATCTTCCTCCTCTTGTAAGGCACCAAAATGCCTCTTTTTCATTTCTTCAATTTCAAATTTCCGTTCATTAACAATGATGTTAACTTCTTTGTGCCAGTTTTCTCCTTGTTCGGTGACCTCTTTTGTCAGAAGCGTATAGTGTTTTTCTAAGTGCTCTCTCCTGTCCTTTATCTCCTTTTTCATGTCTGTATATTGGTATTGTATCAAATTTTCTAACTCTTTGATATCAACTTGAATTAATTTTTGATTGTGTTCATATAGTTCCCATGGAGAGAGAAAAACATGACTGTCATGCACATTTGTCGAAAGGCAGAGAGAACAAACAGGAATTTTACAGTTCAAACAATGTTTTTCACAACGCTCTTTTGTATGGCTACGACACTGTGGGTAATTCATGAGCGACGCCTTTTGCTTATAAGGCACTACTTTATGTTCTGTAGATACATCAGAGAGATGCTCCCCTACACAACCCTTACAGAGTTTGACATGACACAAGTCACAGTACATTGGAGGAACGGGAGTCTCACATAGGTCACAACGCAAGACATCTTGGGCCCTGTTTAGTGGATCCATTGTAAACTTTGTTGGGGAAGACCTAAACAGATGCAATACACAACCAGATGAAGTATAATATAATATGTGACGATTTGTACGTTTTATTAGCTCACCTGAGCCGAAGGCTCAAGTGAGCTTTTCTGATCACATTTTGTCCGTCGTCCGTCCGTCCGTCCGTCCGTCCGTCCGTCCGTCTGTCTGTCCGTCCGTCCGTCTGTAAACTTTTCACATTTTCGACTTCTTCTCAAGAACCAATGGGCCAATTTTAACCAAACTTGGTACAAAGCATCCTTGGCTGAAGGGGAGTTTAAATTGTTAAAATGAAGGGCCAAGTCCCCTTACAAGGGGAGATAATCAAGAAAAAAAAATAGGGTGGGGTCACAAAAAAATCTTCTTCTCAAGAACCACTGGGCCAGGAAAGCTGGAACTTATGTGGAAGCATCCTTGGGTAGTGTAGATATTAAATTGTAAAAATCATGACCCCTGGGGGTTGGGCGGGGCCACAATAGGGAATCCAAGTTTTACATAGAAATATATAGAACAAATCTTTAAAAATCTTCTTCTCAAGAACCAC
>PRKT01000565.1:289942-299948 GCA_003671525.1 Saccostrea glomerata | reverse complement strand
GTTAGGACGGGGCCACAATAGGGAATCCAAGTTTTACATAGAAATATATAGATAAAATCTTTAAAGATCTTCTTCTCAAGAACCACTGGGCCAGGAATGCTGAAACTTATGTGGAAGCATCCTTGGATAGTGTAGATATTAAATTCTTAAAATCATGACCCCTGGGAGTAGGGTGGGGCCACAATAGGGAATCCATGTTTTACATAGAAATATATAGAACAAATCTTTAAAAATCTTCTTCTCAAGAACCACTGGGCCAGGAAAGCTGAAATTTATGTGGAAGCTTCCTTGGGTAGTGTAGATTCTAAAGTTTTGAAATAAAAAAGGGAAGGGGGTTGTTGGGCATGAAGGTATAGCAAGAGCGGGAATCTGGTAAATATCTGCATCACCCAAGTTACTCAGGTGAGCGATGTGGCCCATGGGCCTCTTGTTATTTATGTACTACTGTCCAAATCTAAAATAAACTGGACTTCTTATTCAAATGTCTTCTTAACCCTATGAAGAATCTATAAGTTATATATTTACCAAAATATGTTCTAATGATATATATGGAAATAACAAACAGTATTTAAGATCTAAAGTCCATAAAAAATACAAAATAGGAGCAGAACAAACACAGATCTCTAAAACATCAGAAGTGGAATCGGGTGAGCACCCCCTGCTGACCGGCACACCCACCGTGTGCTCCTTGTCATGATCGGAAAATAACGGAAAACTCCATCGTCATTTCAGTGTATAAATAATGGACTAACAATTAGAATGGCAAATGTCCGTCAGTTAACTGATGTCTAAAATATGTAAAACCTTTCATTATGCCAAACAAGGATGAACTTGAAATTCGACATTAGTGTTTGTGTACTACAGTGTGTCTCCTAAAAATTGACGTCTTTGAAAATTTTTCAATCATTTTAATTTTTCAAAATAAAAAATAAAGAGTTTAAAATAAAACGAAATATTCCTAATATATCATGTCATTGATTTGTTCTACTTTTAATTTATAAAAATACCGTATCAAAATACCTTATTCAAATGGTTATTTTTCTACAGAAAATTGTGACCACGGCCATCATTCTTCAATATGTTCCCTCTATAACTTTTCTGATTCTAATGCTTTATATCTGTAGTGCTTTCCAAAGTGACAAAAAAGGATAAACTTTTAAAAAAGATTTGATTTTTTTTTATCTGTGGACTGAAAAAATGACGTTCTTGAATAACTTTAAAATTTGATAAATTACGAGTTCAATGATCTGACATATAATAGGACAGGTCTTAAAAAAATACAAACTGGAATATTTCCAATTTTTATCAGAAAGAAGAAAGAAGCCTCACATTTTTTTTCAAAAAGTCTTTTTTCTTAAGAAAATTATTTTCACAGAACTCAACTACGAACATTATATCTTGATATTTTGAGTAAAACTCACAGAAAACTTTTTTTAAAGATATTTTCGGGCAGATGCATGAGATTTATATTGTGTGAAAATGATTCACTGAAGAATGATTAATCCTGATTTTTTTTTAAGAATATAAACGAGAAAATATACTAGTTCATGGCGTCTCATTTATTATTTAGAAATCAAATAAGAAAAAAAAAAATAATATAACATGTATGATCATATATTTTCTTTTTTACCTCTCATACATGGAATAATCTAGCATTTGAAATGACCAACAGTGCCATATTTTTCTCGCATAATCACGGGTGTTAGATTGACTTGTCCGGCGTGAGACAGCAGTGTGAGATATTTCTGTCTTACACTGTGTGTTACTACGCCGAAAACAATAACGTTAATATTCCGTCTTCATATAAAGAAAATGTAAAATGTTAAAAAAAATATCACATATACTTAAAATGTTGTCATTTAACTCGTTAAAATAAACTTATTTTCATTCAAAATATTGTCGTATTTTCAATTTTCAAAGGCACTATTTTTAGATCGCGGAAGGATTCTTCTAGAATGAATGTGTACGCTATCGGATAGATAATTTTTTTTATTCAAAGTTTTTATCTATCTAATTGATTTACCTGGTACTGAAATTCATTTTATCAGTTTACATTAAGTGTAAACCATTTTCGGGTATGCTCTCTCCGATACCAGTGTATTTGGATTTTTAATTAAATGGAAAACTAAAAGAATATATTTTAGCCCTATGGCGTCGTCATTGACAGACCTTTATTTTAGATAATATAATGCGAGAAAAATATTCATTAAATACTCGTGCTGGAATAGTGAAATTTCGCCTAGGGGCCACGATTCACGGTCTAGGACTCGGCAAAGCCTCGGTGGAATTTCACTATCCCACACTCGTAGTAATGTATGATTATATTAGTCTGAATCTGTACTCTCTTTTGAGAGATGTCTTCTGTTTAAATACGTCATATAACCTATTCTTCATGCATGAAGTATTTTATCTGATTACAGGTACATGGACAAAAATTTACCTCTGTACAAATGCATGTATTCTACTTTTTAAAAATGGCAATAACATTGGTCCTTGTTATATCAGGTATATTAGATAAAATCAAATCTGAGATGATGTTGAAATCACAAATATTATTAAACAAGTACATTGACAGATTAACCATTTAGAATCTTATGAATCTTCAAATAAGTTCAAGTACCATAAATTTGATAGTGAAAAGATGTTTAAGTAACATATTGAGAATATATAAATATGTACAATGTAGTCTTTTAAAAAAGTAAATCAACAATGCATTGGGAATTCAAAAGCTTTTTTGGTCGATAAAATGACCTTGTCAGCAAAATACAATTTATCATTGAGTCAAATGCTGACTGACTTTTTTTTATATTATTGTTAGTCCATTATTTATACAATGAATTGGCGACGGATTTTTCCGTCATTTCCCGTTCATGACAAGGAGCACATGGCGGGTGTGACCAGTAGGCAGGGGACTCATTCCTCCATGGCGCCTGATCCCAACTTTGATGGTTTGGAGGTCCATGAGTGAAGTAATATATATAGTAAACCTTTACTGTTTTATAGAAAAAATATTTTTCCCCAGTAAATGGTATTCATCGGTCTCTTAACTTTATAAAAGTACACTCTACATCTTTTTAAAAGTGTAATCATAAAAAGGAAATATTATGTTCATAATGTAAAATTTTATGCGTCTTTAAGGAGGCTGGGGGGTCAACAAATTAATCAGAAATTAACCACCAGATTTAACTTATTTTTTTAGATACAGTATCTTGAGCTGTCAACTATTATTTAGCAAAGAAAAAATTAATACATTTTAGTTTTAAAAATTGATCATTTTTGTATATCTTTATATGGAGCTCTTCTTTTAAAGGAGATCAAAATAGTCTGAAAATAGCTGCCACACCCCAGCCTCGTTCAGTCATTTTACAGTTCATACATATGAGTAGGGGTTTAAAGCTGGTCTATTTTACAATTTCTTCTGTTTCAAAATATTCAACCAAATATTCGAGCGTCTTCCATACGTCAAAAACTGATACCTGGCGTCTCCTTTGTAGAAACTGATTTGAAAGCAGCTATTGTCATTTGATATTAACGTATACATTCAAATCTTTAAACGTTTAGCCGACAAACAACTTAAAAAACTTAAATGGATCGCACAATGTTCTTTGCTAGTGTATGCTGTATATCATATAACCTACAAAAAGTCCTATGAGACAGATCAAGAAATTTTGGGAAATAAGTCAGGATTGATTGAAACATTCTTATTTAATAATATTTGTATAAGCATTGTGTAAGTTTTTAACGTTTATTCTATTACAGAAAAAACTGACAAAAGAGTCATTCATCAGCTGAATCGATAATGTAATAAAGAAATAACATAAAACTAATCACTGCACACTCATATGACAGAAACCACTCCAAAAAGCAAGTTTAATTACTTTAAATTATCAAGTTTAATTACTTTCAATTCTCAATTATGAACGACGGTTATCTATTTTTACATAGAACATAAATATTAACATGAAATACCTATATTACCAATTTCAAATTTTATAAATAGCACAAGAAATGTGCTATTGTTTTAATAGTTATTTGAATTCCTAATGAACTAAATGTTGTTTCATACTTACATGATGCAAACAGCGATAGTTAATGCTGTCCTATAACTCTTCTTTTCGTCTTCCTTGTCTATTTCATACGATATATTTTGTAGAGTATCATTACATGTATTTAAAAAAATACGTTTGTACAAACGTAATGTTGTAATATGAAAAGAGCTGAAAGAACTTTTTTGCAGAAGGTTACAGGTAAATTTCTGAAATACCAAATAACACATAACCGATTTTTTTAAAATTCATGCATTTTCAAAAACAAATTCTTTTACAATGACCATAAAAAGCATGCTCATCAATTGCTGACTTACCAAGACCCAGAGATAGAGTTTGGTAACAAAACTGGGGTTTTAAAAGAAGGATGTGGAGATAACAAACAATATTCAATCTCAAAGTCGATAAAACAATACAAATTAGGAACAGAGCAAACACGGAGCTCCGAAACATCAGAGGTGGGATTAGGTGCCATTGAGGAGTGAGAAGCCCCTGCTGACAGGTCACACACCCGCCGTGTGCTCTTTGTCATGTTCAGGAAATAACGGGATTATCCGTCGTCAATTTAGTGTATAAATAATGGACTAAGAATTAGTATGAAAAAGTCAGTTTGCTAATAAGGTCATTGTATCGAACATCGAACTAACGAAATGATGACTTTAAACGAAACTGCTGATATTCTTGTTTCATTAACTTGCTAAGTTAAAGTCATCACGTTTATCATATAGCTTGGTTGTTAGAAAGACAAGTATTAAGAATTTAAGATTGAATGACATGTAATTTTATAGATAATATTATGAAGGCTTTACGATATACTTATTTTTAATTTGACAGAGAGGTGCAAGACTGGACTCAAACAGATTGTCAAATCCGTAAGGGATGAGGCCTTGCTTGCCATACAGAGAAAAAAGTGAAAGCATCTGTCTGAAGAATCTGCAGATGTGATGATGATGGAGAGTTCAGACATTTTATTTTTAAACGACTAAAGTGACAGAAGGATTCATTCAGAGTCCTGAATTACAAATTTGAATTTTTTTCTTGGAAAAGTCGATTCCACAGCTCAGGAGACAGATAATTAAGACCCCTGTAATCTTGAAAATGTTTGTGTTCTTGGTCAACTTCGAGATGGATTTTATTTTTTCTTGCCAGGTAATTGATCACTTTTCTTTTATTTTGTTAACGTGGAAATTTTGACGACGTGCTAATTTTGACTATATTGACCATTTTTGCATTTCTCGTCAAAATTTCCACTCATTAAATCTCACATCATATATCTTAGAACATTGTGAATTTTCAGGACCTATTTCGCATGAAGCAGCCTTTAATTCTATGTTTCCACCAGTGCCTGTCCTATCATTTCTGGCGTACTTTCTCTGAGTACCAGTTTTGTAACTCGTTTTATGAGGGGTTCTTGATCTTTAAAAAATGTGAAATCAACAATGTTTAACTTTTTATTCAATATTTCCTCAAAATAAATCCTCTTTAATTTTCGAAAACAATTTTTTAACTCGTCAAAATAACAATGTTTACAGTATTTTCAATCAAAATTTTTGAGATATAAGACATAATTTGGAACCATTGGGAGATATTTTATTATCATTGTGTTTATTCCTGCTGAAATTACATACTAGTATATTCAAAATTAAAATGTTTGTGGTTTGAGGAAAATTTGTTGGATCATCGGGATTTGATTTTGTGGTTTAAGAATTGTTCGGTAGTAAAGTTGCATTTCGTAGTGGGCATAAATTCTTGGGTATCTTCATTCCTTAAAACCACAAAAATCCCCCCATCCCAACGAAAATAAGCGATTTCATCGTAAACATTTCTGATTATTTCTTTAATTAAGTATTTATCTTTATTTTCAACTTTCAGGCAAATATTTCTATTTATGAATGAGTGTATTCCAGCGTTACTTTAATAAGTATCTGAAACATGTATGTAACAGTGTGTGACGATATTATATTTAGCTTTTTGATTATATTGAACGAAACGCACCTTTGAGTGTCGGATATAAGTACAATATGTAACTGAGATAAATTAAGGTAATTCCGCCCTCCTATAATGTCATAGGTTCTTGGAAAACTGTAATTAGTTTAAAATCATACCTAATAGAACAATATTTCGTGAAAGAATGCTTTACAATAGGTGTAATTATAAATATTGTTAATTATTATGCTTCCTGTTAGTTTGTCTCTATATATCCAATATCTTACTATGCTCGCATAGTGGTCTAAGGATTTGTATAGCGTTAACATACTATGCCGAAATAGAGCACAACTTTGACTTTTCTTAGTAAGTTTGTTTGTACCCACGATCGGGCTCGAACTCTCAACTCGGCAGTACGTAGGATCAGGGATCCGACGCGCTACCGATTACGCTTCATCATCCGTTGTCAATTAAAAGATATTTTACGTATTTGTACCGTTGCCACACACACAAATAAAATAAATTTCTTCAATTCCAAAACGTTTATAATTAGTAAGGAATTTTAAGAGCAATCCGGACATTCCCGTATATATGCTCAAATTATTTATTTTACAGTAAAATGTTATGTCACGACAGCGAGGTCTATAAAACGCTTAAAATTATATGAAATGTGGATGAAAGTGCAAAGCACACTTCACATGATTTCTCCTCTGCTTTGGAAAGTGCAAGCTCAAGTAAAGGTGCGCAATGTCAAGATTTGGAAAGATAAAGCCAAGTGACTTTAAAGAAAGTTATTTTGTGTCGGCAAGAACGAAACATGCTATAAATTTTCCCATCAGAATATTTACAGACTTTTTGCGTGAAAGAAGGGGAGAAACCGATATAATGAAATACAACAAAACTGATCTTTGTGAATGCTCACAGGATTTCTACAGCAATGTAAGAACAAAAACGGGGGAACTTTACAAAAAGAACTCTTTGTTAAATATACGTCCGGGAATGTGCAGGTACATGAAAGAAAACGGTTCCACAATTGATATTATCAGTTACCCGGGTTTTGGCCCTGCAAACAGCTGTTTTTCGTCCTTTAAAAAAAAAAAACAATTAAGGGCAGAGGGTAAGGGGGGGGTGATTTTGAAATCATGTCAGAAAATGGAGAACGTTTTGTAAAAAAACTTAATTCTGAAATTTCTAAGAATCATCAAGGAATAACAAATGAAACAGAGAGTTCAGGAGCACGAATGTATGAAAGAAAAAGTTCTCCTAAAAAAGACACTTGGGAAGTGATCGCCTCTTTCTTCATCCAAAAAAACAGTTTCTGTGATGAGGACATAGTTGGTTCAGAAATGAACCAGTTGGTTTGAACAAGTTGAAAACATGTATGAAAAATTTGTCTAAGAATGCGGGTTTAACAAAGGAATACACAAATCCTTGCATTCGATCAACGACAATTACACTTTTGAACAATTGTTCAAATTGTCACTGAAATGAAGCATCACTTGCTAGCTATTGCTATGTTACTTCAGGTAACCACTTTTATTATCGCAGTGATGTACTCTATATATTAGTTAAACAATATTATGTATAGTTTTTACAACCATGTACATATAGATCTTTTAGATCAGCAGAAAAAGGCTATGTCAGATGCTATCAGTGTTTGTTTTGGACATAAAGTAGAACCTAGTGAAAAAATTACACACACATATGCAGGTTTGTTAAATTTTTAATTAGAGAGAGGGGTATAGTAATGATTATTGCAACCAAGTTACATTTTGTACGTAAATACTCGTATCTTTTTGTAGAAGTAATATAGCGCAGTACACTACATGGACTTAACAATCAAGTGTTGTTTTTTTTCTTTGAGGGAAAGCTATTAAGTCGGGTGATGGTAAAAGAGGCACTTTAGTTGCAATCCAAAACACATGTACAGTGACAGGTTTGTAAATCTTATTTCACAAGATCTTTTGTTTAGCTCTAATTTAAAGATACTTGTAAATATCTATGTAGGCAGTGATTAAAAGTGATGATTAATTTACATGTACTGCATATTTTCTGTTTAACCAGATACATGTACGGAGATGAGTGATAATGATGACGGAGCACTCCTGAAGTGTGCCATGGATATGGAAAATAATTCTAATCAGCAGGCTGTCAAACTTATTTTCCAGTTTTCCGGATGCAATGTCACAATTCAGAACCACTATCATTAACACTTAAACAATTAATTCTGTTACATAAAGCCCTGTGTAAACTACATTACTTGGTCACTGTGTGAAGTTAAATTCATGAAAATAAAATGTTGAATTTGCATTTCATATCATAATATTCAAAGACAGTCAGAATAATTATAATAATAGTGTCATTATTTGGATGTACTATGCCAAAATAGTATTCAGGGTTTGACACATAGTGCACTCGCCTCCGGCGAGTGCACTATGTGTCAAACCCTGAATACTATTTTGGCATAGTACATCCAAATAATGACACTATTATATAAAATAAAAGAATTTAAATCATGCATATTTTCCTTATTTAATCAATTATTCAATTTTTAAAAAAACGTTGACATTGGCAAGAAATCATTAACATTCTATGATATTCAAAATTCTACTTTCAGGAATCATTCTATTACATGTATTAATTTTTTTTTCACTTTAGATCAAAGCATTATTAATATTTAGAGAAAAAGTTGAAATTTGCAGTAAAACACATTCATTTGGTATATTAAAAGGCTTTAATTTTGTTAGTTCGTATTTAAACAGGTCGGAGAGAATACTCGAAATCGGGTATTATCTGTGAAATCGCGTATAATACTCGGTATTAGGGTATCGTTGAATCCGCGTAATCGGGTATTCCGTGCAACTTTCCATAAAAACTAAAGAATAAAGCAACGGCGCATTATGCCAGTAACTGTTACATGTACATCAGTATCTTGTGGATTTATTTTTATTAAACCTAATTCATACGGTTGTCAAATAAGTTTAAAATCACACGACAAACACTGCTGGGGTAACAAAGAGGACACAATGGCGCTATCATTTTTCGATATAATTTCTAAAAACAAATAACTACACTTCGTTTGTCTTTATTTCCCATTAAAGTATTCCATATACTTAATTTTGTAATTTGTGCACTATTCACAAAACGTGAAATTTTAAAGAAATTATCGACTAACGCCGTGTAATATATTTTTACTGAAAAATGTATGGCTCCCTTTCTCGTGAAATATAAATTATTCCTAACAGTTAGAGAGTACAGTATAAGCGAGACATAATTGTATTTTCTGCCATAATAGAATACCAACGTTATTATGAAGAAGAAAATAAAATAAGATTTAATAAATACCCACGGGAAAACAGTTTGAAAATAGCTAATTGAAGGTGAGTATATTTTTTATGTCAATTTAGAATGACATTTTTATTCAAAGACACCGTAAATTTTTTGATTGCATTTTAATCGATATGCTACTTTACCTTTATTATGTTCCCCAAACGAAGTTGGGGAACATATTGTTTTTACTCTGTTTCTTCTTATTATTATTAAGGTCTTCCGTCTTCAGCGGAAGACCTTATTGTTTTTCTTAGGTTTCTTTTCCACTATTTTTCTTATTATTATTTTTTTTCTTACCGATTTTGTGCACGCGAGTACTCGGAAACGGCTCGATGGATTTTTATGAAACTTTCAGGTCTGATAGAAAATTAAAAAATCTAGAAACAAAATTTTTTATTTTGATGACGTCACTTCCGGTTCGGAGATTTTTGCGATTTTGTCATTTTTAGAGGGTCACTTTGTCCGGCAATGTTCTCAAAAACCGTTGAAGATAGAAGTATGAAATTTTCAGTGATGATAGAGCAACCTTTGGAGAAGTGAATTGAGTATATCATTTTTACCGAAAGTACGAAGCGCCGGCGCTCGCTATGGCCCGAAAATAGTCCTATCAAGAATTTCAAAAATTTTGACACCTTTTCAAAGATAACTTTTTACCTAGAAATATTTTGTTAAGACATGTAGAACAAAAGAAGTGTAGAATTACA
>PRKT01000565.1:271052-287748 GCA_003671525.1 Saccostrea glomerata | reverse complement strand
CCCCCCCCCCCTTTGAAGTCGCCAAGAAATGGTAAAATATTGATGACTTAGCGAAATTAAACGATCAACAGTTATGTTCTTTCATAAGCTGTATTCCTGAAACTATCACTGTCTCTGCTAAAATGTTGAAGACGTATTCTGCAAATATGTTTGAATGATAAATAAAAAAGAAAAGATTTTCAAAAAAAGAGAAAGAGGGTTCTTTTAGTCGAAATTTTAGACATTTTGATCATTACATAATTTATACATTCATAAATAAATTTAATTTTATGCACAAGATGAATGTGAAAGTAATTAATGACGCATAGTTAGATACGATAGACAATCCCTTGTTTATACATGGCATCGTATCTGGTGTGTGAAATGTTTTTCTGCATAATTTGATTTATTTACAAATTGTTCATGTTTGTCGTGTTAATGTGGAATTATTATAAATTCCCGAATTCTGATACTTTACAATTCTGTTGTGTTGGGAATGAAAATTAGGAAGATGCATATATACTTTCAACGTAAGGAAAAATATAAAGCAAATCGAACGCCTTTTTGTGTGCAGATCATGAAATGTACTGAGCTCCACGGATATTTGTTGTCCGAGCGCATTAATCTTGACGCCCAAATTCTTACTTGGCCAGTGATACCTTTAGAAAACATGAGTATCTAGATTAAAGTTAACTCGGCAACATGAGCCATCCCATTGTTTAAGTTTTATTAGGTGATAACACCTCCTATACCCGATTTCGCGAATTCAACGATACCCTAATATCGAGTTTAATACGCGATTTCACAGATAATATCCGATATCTAGTATTCTCTCCGACCTGTTAAATTTTGTTGGTGACATCAGATAATTCACTCAAAATACATACCGTGATTCTTTTGGTGATATTTTGGTGAGAAATGAGACATAGGTAATACCTTTTCTCTGCCAAAAAAGCCTAAATATTTCACCTGTTCCTATCATTATAATCGCAGGTGTCCTGGGGATAAAATGTTTTAAGCAGAATTTTTTTAGAAAAAAATACCAAACACACAAAAAACAAATTTTAATGTCATCAATCCTGATTTTACTTGGTTGTCTTCTAATATTCTTTTACTGACGAGGCTATTAGAGCGAAGTTATGCGCATTTGTTTATCACTTTCTATACAGACTTTATTTTCGTTTGGACGTTTATTATTTTATTAGAATTCAAATTTTATTTAGAAAGTTAAGTAATATATGTTTAAATTCTCTATGCAATGGGAATTTTTTTGATGAAAAAGAAATATACTTTATAGAATTTCCATAATCATAATCATAATTGTAAATCTCTTTGATCGTACCTTCATTCTGGTAAAAATAAATCACAATTAAAGTTTTATTTTTCAACAGTGTAATGTTTTTACATTTTTAACGTTTTAAAGTTTTTAGGCAAGTTTTTGGATACGTAAATATTTTTAAAAATGAACACAAATGGTTAAAAATGCAAATTTTTGGGGCCTTCCTATCGGTTTATGGGTATCAGAAACTAAAACCTTTGTATGAGAAAAAAAAAACACTATGTATATAATCATATCATCATGCTACTATACATTTATATGTATTAGGATATGCAATCAAATATACATGTATGATGGGAAGGAGTAAAGTACATTTATCTAGTTCATTACATTTGAAAGTATAAAAAAAAATCTGGAAATACAGATATGTAAGGCTTTATTATAAAAAATGTTCTTTGGGGGTCATATTTTCAGCGTGTTTGGAGACGTAGAATTACCGGTCTGCGAGGGACGGTCGGAAAAATGACCCTACTTGTTGTAGAAAATTGACCAGGAGGTCATTTTCTATGTAGAAAAACGAACCCGTTGTCAATATTCTACGGGGGTCACTTTTCGTCGTTACAACAGCAGAGGGCTGCAAATTTTAGACCTATACTTATGCATGATGTCACATTGCGCAGTAAGGGATCTTTTTGTACCACTGGCTTCTGAGACATAGGACCTCGGTTTAGTTGAAGTATTCCGATGTCCAGCCTTCCTGTCATATAGTGAGGTTCGAACCCGCAGTTTCAGGATCAATTCCTTACTCCTCGACTCTAGAGCAAACGCAAAGACCTCTCTACCACATGTATGTATTAATCAAAATTCCAATTGATGTTTTAAAGTAGAAATGACATATATATTTCTGTAAAGTAAGTATAGAGACATCCACATGAGAGCGCATTTTCTATCAGCCAGACACACCAATAGATTAGTACAGTTCACCGTTCACGGTAGCTCAGTCGGAAGAGCGCTTGCTCCGTGATCAGGAAATTGTGAGTTCGAATCGCGGCCGAGACTGACCTAAGGTGATAAAAAAAATGTTTGTTCGCCATGAGTGCTGATTAAAAATCAAAACTTAGAAGCCCATGACCGGTATACACTGAGATCTCCATATGATTGAAAAATTCTCGAATATGACGTTAGATTGTATGTAAGGGATGCATGAAATACTCTTTTTTGGCATGATATAGTACTTGTTTTACATGTAGCTTATTCAATTACAACAATTTTTAAAAATTCTATATGTAACTGTAATAATTATTTTTGATAATGCTATTGCATACTTCGATAAAATAATATTACCATATTAATAAATATATAAGCCCAGAACCGTTCACGGTAGCTCAGTCGGCAGAGTGCTCGCTCCGTGATCGTGAGGTCGTGAGTTCGTATCTTGGCCGCGACTGACCTAGTCGTTAAAATGGGTAGCAACTTTTCCTTCGCCATGCGCTCGGCACTTTGAAGTGAAAGTTGCGGTCCCTCGGATGAGACCTTAAAAACCGAGGCCCCGTGTCAGCGGCAGGCGTTGGCACGATAAAGATCCCTCACTGCTCAATGGCCCTGAGTGCCGAGTAAAGGTCAAAATTTGAAGCCCTTCACCGGCATACGGTGACGTCTTCATATGAGTGAAAAATTCTCCAGAGGGACGTTAAAAAATATACAATCAATTATTATAAGCCCAGATGTTTTTATTTCATTTTATTATTATTTTTTTTTTTTTTTAATTCTCTTTCTTGAAAAAGTTTAATTAAACTGGATAAAATTCATCTGCTAACTTCCTTTCTTAAACTACCTTAATTCTTATTCTTTTTTAATTAATTGTAGTCTACATTTGTGTAAATTTACAGCTCCTGAAGACATAAAGTAGCTACATAATCTCTACTTACTGAATATTGGTCCGATTTCTAGAGCAGTCCCAGAGCGGTCCAAAGAAGTCCCAGAGTGTTTCCAAAGCAGTCCCGGGTACTGATTTCTGGGACTGCTTGGGTGTCAGGTTGGGTCTTGTTAGTACTGTATCTCCGTTCAAACATTCCGTTGTTAAAACAAGTTTATAGAATCAATATTGTTCAAAAATAATTTTTGATATAAATGCATCTCGCATAATAATTTTTTGAGGGCGATATATATCTTGTATTATGATTTTTGTAGTGACTGGAAAGGGAGGTAATGCATTTCCTCCTGGTTCCGTAATCTACCCACAAGACCATGTTCACATTTCCAATTAGTGTTCATTACATATTCCTTTCATGTGAAAATTTCAACAATTGAGTTATGTAACGTTTGACAAACATTACTTCAACGTAGCATGGATAGAGTAAAATTGTAATTATTAAAGCTATGGTAAACACGTTTTAGTAAAGCAGATTTCCAAATGGTAACATATGATTACCAATGTGTGTATTAAAAAGATGCAGGCAAGAGTACCAAGAGATTTCCATTAAATTACTAGTATGTAAATCACTGTCCTAAATATAAATCTGAAAACATTGATTGGTTTCTTTACATATTGCTGAAGCAACAGCATTAAAACGAACTCTGATCACCAGCAACAATCTGATACAGCTGATTTACAGAGTAAACACTGTCCCTATTTACGTCTAATCATAATCATAATCATTATGGTCTTCTTCACGTCCATTCCTCGATTAACAGTGCCACTCCAGGGAAAAATCCATTTATCCGATCCCCAGGGGCCGTTTAGATAGGCACGATAGCAACTGTTAAACCACCAACTCCCACCGAAAGCCCCAGCACAGTTACTACTGGATTTGTCATTGTCTCTCTCCGGTGTAGAAAACTTCATCCCAGACAGGTCATAGCTAGTGGTTCCAGTATTCCACATCTTGTCTCCCATAAAACGGAAGGAAAAAAATACACACATTCTGGATTTAAACCATTTCAAAGGTAAAAAATGGTAAAAAGGTCTCTTCTTTAACAAGAATATTTTATACAAATATAAGCAACAATAGTTATAGCAATATGAGCTGCATTTTTGAAAATTTTATTTTGCTTTTAAAATGATAAATTTATATTTTGTTCAACAACTAGACTAAAATAAAGCATTAATTGTTTTAGAAGAAAGACTTCCTTACAATTCAATATACAGCATCTCTAAGAAGTCATTATCGTACAGGACGACAATAATGTGATTTTGATTAAATCAAAGCATATTAGTAGTTCTTACATCTCAAATGTGAACAGCAGTTTAAAAAGATTCTTCTTCTCTGTCATTGAAAAAGTTATTTACAAGTTTGCATCAAAAACTTCCGACATCGAAGATGCAGCTCGCAATGATTTAACTACAATCTATAATATATAGTAAACGAAAGGGTAGAATTTGTGCAAAATCTTATGCGTGAAAAGTAGAAAACACTTGCTGTGGCCTTCAAATCGAGATATATTGAAGATGTATTATCAATTAACAATTGTAATTCACATTCATATGTCCATATGATATATCCTGGTTCCATTGAGGTAAAAGATACCACAGAGTCTGACACATCTGTTTCATATTTGAATATTTTACTTGAAATAGACGTAAATGGTAATCTAACAACAAAGCTTAATTATAAGAGTGATGACTGTAGCTTTTTATCGTCAACTTCCCTTACCTATGCAACAATATACCCTTATCGGCTGCAATCGAAGTCTATGTATCTGCGTTGATTCGATACGCAAAATCATGCTCTACGTATGACATTTTCTACATCGGGGTAAACTATAGACAAACAAGTTGATGAAATAATTTAACCAGTAAAACGAGAAAATATTATATGCCACTTAAGTACTGAAAGAACGGCTTCTTTTACTATGTTTTACCGACTGTTTACAAAAGGTGTTTTTCTTAAGTCTACGTAGAATTTTATCTGTGTTCTCTGCTCCACCTACTCCACATACGTCCCGTTTGAACAATACTGTTCCTTTCGTAACAGATTCTAACCTCGATATTTTAGCAATTTCGGGACGTTGAACGTTCAAATTTTACAGGTTATTGCTTATAACTTTTGTTATAAACCTCGGGATGTTAAAGCAATCCACATTTCCTCTTATTTAAACAAAATACAAATGAAATTTATTACGTGACTAATAACTTTTTTCATTACAATATTATGGTGCTCCAGGTCACTATCGCAAGTCTAATAATGAAGCCATAATTGTAATTATATACTGAATTGAAAATAATTGTACATTCTATAATTCATATTTAGTGAAGGATTATAAATATATTGATAATAAATATTAATAATACAACTTTTATATTTTATTTTGAGTTTGTCCACGAAATAAACAGACAACCTCGTACATGTAAGATTTAAAATACCCATTGTTAATTGAAAATACGTCGTCGTTATACCTAAACATCGGGTTGAAGGCCACAGCAAGCGTTTTCTTCTTTTCACAAATTCATAAATTCTGCCCATATAAATAGAAAAAAGTATAACTGTCTTAAATGATACCAATGGGAATCCCAATAGATTGTAGGAAAGGTCTGGTTTCCAAAAATCACATAGATGCTGTCAATGAGAAACACAAGCAACATCTTAATGTCAACTTCAGAGTACTTGTACTTGTGTGTACAATATGATTTTAAAAAATTAATTTCGCAATAGACCAATGACAAGCTAAGTTAATCAACGAGTTTCATTTTTATTAACGATTTTGAAGTATTTTTTTCCATAAAAAGGGACCAAGCAAAATGACATTGAAGGAAAGACTCTGACCGGAAGCATAATAACACCGTATATCATGTTTATTGGTATCTTTTTCAAAAAGGAAGTCAAAGCTGTAAGTTATTGTTAAATCGCAAATTTATTCCCGGAATGACTGCAAATATAAGAATTTTGTTTTTATTTTGTGCAAGAGTTTAATTTGAATTGAAGAACCAACACCTAACGTCCCAGTTGCAGGACCGTCTAAAAACAGTGTATAATCGTCTGCTTCATCAGTAATGGAAAATCGGTTGTACAATTCATAAAGTGTTGTGCCGTCCGCTTTTGTGATGGAAACATAGAGAGATGAGTCATTTGCTTTAACGAGCTGGTGAATAATGTCATTCCCTATTAATAATTTCAAATACAATGTATTATTATATATAAAGTGTTTTCTGAAAGGTGGACTAAGAAAGCATATACTTTTGTATTTCAGTACAGTAACCATGGTTTACTTTTCATCATAGAAACTCAAATTTATTAAAGTCTAGATATCAATGCATACACATGTAGATGTGTTAATTATTGTCAATGCTAACAACGTAACCATACCCTGTTTTTTCTCAATACTATAAAATAACTTTGCAATCCAAAATTATCTAATCATTAATTAATTTGTTCATATCTTTCTTCTAAGATACGATCAATTTAAACAAATTCTGATAAGATCTTCGCTGTTAACAACAAGTTTCCAAAGATAAATTATAAAAGTTACTGCAGATTCAGAGGGGGCTTTATCGTTATTTTTTATGTTACCTTTCAATGTTACCTTTGATGCATAATGAAAATAATCTGCCAAATTATCAGCAAATGAATCATCATGCCTGGACAGCATTTACTGAGAACAGACTAATGCCAAAATGTGAATTTTGAATGACTTTTAATTACAATTTATACGTTATTAAAAGTTTGCAGAATTGCATTATATTTCAAGTTATTGATACATATAAATTTTAATATCATCTACCTAGTAGTGTATCAGCCCTGATACAGGCGTTTTGGACTTGGCGAGACAGCGCCTCGGAAGTAGGGCTGTCTCGCCCTCAGGGCTGAGATATCTCTGTCTCGGCCCGTCGTCAAGGGGCTGTCTCGCCCTCAAATTTCAAATCATTATTTCTGTTTAATTTGTGTGAATTAAGAGTAAAATTCATATTTGAGTATTAAAGAGAAACATTATATATCGAAAAATTTAACCAGAATCTTTAAAAAATATTTTTTCATATTAGAATTTTGAGAAAATTGTTTTAAAAAATTACATCAAATGATAGCATTTGTGACGTAAGAGAGGTAACTCTTGTTTACTTCTAGGACAGCAACAAGTCATGTTTTGAAACAATGGACGTTTATTTGCTTTGACAGTAAGACAGTACCAAGTTTTCATTTAATATGCCATTTTTAATAAAATATATATTGTAAACAAAACAAATATTTACTATAAATCTCAGGTTTACAAATTGTAACGTTGACGAAGTTGTCGGTCCGATCCAAAGTGAAAGTAGAATATTTTTAAGTTTGGGACCTTTTAAATCTTTGTTACCTAATGCGCTTCGAAATGAAATGTTTAAAAACACCAGGACTAACCTTTTTAATGACCAGACCAGGCAAATCTATCTCTATTTGATTATTCTCCAGGAACATCGAAATAAAGAAAGATAAATCTAATATTTTGTTCTGACAAAATTATAAACGTGATGATCAAAAAGTATCAAAATATTTGTTCTTTTCTTTGGTTTTAGATATATGATATAAACAACATCACACCACTGTTTTGATCTCGTCCCTGGTATCAGCCCTCGGGTGGTCTCGGCCAGCGCCCTCCGGGCTTGGGCCGATACCAACCGCTCAGGCTGATACCAGGGCCAAGATCAAAACAGCAGTGTGATATTCTATATTTCCGTTATCATAAGTATTGCAAAAGTTGTACTGATTTTGAAATTTCACTGTTTATGGTCTTGGAGCCTGATAATATATTCATATATACCAATCCAGACATCCTATTCAGGTGAACCAAAACCCGTCTTATAGTCCATCCAGCCTATTTCAAAGCTTACAGATCCACTTTCTCTTTTTTGGATCGCCTTGATAGTATAAAGTTATTTATTATAAGTAATCTTTTGTTTATGATGAGGATTGTATGACGTAAAAGTGTGCAAAGGATATTGTATCTTTTTGACCTTTTGAACAATAGAATCACAAATTCTAATTTATCCCATTGTTTTGTTGATGTTAAACTTTTAGTAGAGCAGACAAATATTCAAATGTCTTTTCTGGCACAATCACATCTTATAATAGATCTTTCAGTAATAAACAACATACCAAAGGCATTGTCGAGTAAAATTGAATTCATAGGAGCAGAGCAAACACGGACCTCCAAAACGTCTGAGGTGGGATCAGGTTCCATGGAGGAGTAAGCATCCCCTATCGACCGGTCATACCCGCCGTGTGCTCCTATTCATGATCGGGAAATAAGAAAAATCAGTCGAAAGAACATTCATTTGTAAATAAACAAGATACCGTCCATCCTCCACCCTGTGTTTGCATGTCACAGAGGGCGCTGACGGGACTTGAAATTGTGCGATAGGGATAAATTGTGTACACGCCTGATTGATCCTTCCCATTGCCGAGGAAATCCTTACAGTCCACAGGAAGAACAATAAAATAAAAAGATTGCAGGAATAGCTGAATCCACACTTTTCAAAAGGTATGTCCATTGGCCGCCATCTTAGAGGATAAACCCATAAAATCCTCACAGTAGCCTTTGTAGTTTTCAGGTTTGTAACTAAGTAATTTGATTGGAAAAAAATCGTTACATAGTGTATACTGATTGCCCCTTGCTGGGGCTATCCACACATTCACAGAAAACACTTTGTACACAGTGGATTCATCATAGCCCGTCCAAATGTTTGGTAGCACAAAGAGGAGAAATGTTGTTTCTTGATCCCACAAAGAGAAACAACTTTTGTAAAGTGTGGATTGGACTATTTAACATTTTTACATAGAAAAAAAAAATCAAAATATAAAACCTTTGAAGGGACTAAGTAGGACTTAATGGAAGAAAACTAGTATTTTCGCAATATGTATGGAAGTTTATTTATGAATACGAATGTTTATCTATAATGTTGAATATTAAAAGAAATATCCAATAAGTCGGGTAACAAGATAGTGGGGAAAAGATGAGATAAATGCAATTATTTGATGCCTACAAATTATTATCTTAGTTTAAAAACATTCTATATTAAATAAGTATTCTCCTTTTTAATTTATATAAAACATATTACAATTTTCCCAATCATCGTTAAAATGCACAGCCCAAAACAGAGTCCGATGGCGCTGCTTAGTTGCGGCCCTATGCTTCCCAAGGAGTGAATAGGAATTAGTTAAGTCGGATCAACATATTTAGTAATAGTATGTACACACCTGATCGTGTCTTAATCGTGAACAAAAATTAAGCATGTCCAAAAACTGAAAGCTGTTTACCTTCACAATTGATCCCGACATAACCAGAGGCACATGTACAGCTATAACCTCGTTCTCTGGACTGGTCTGCCTGACAAGTAGCTTCATTTTGACAATCATGGCCGTCACAGACACAAAATTCAAAATGAAATGAGAAATACCTTTTTTTTCAAAATAGCTTACCGACAGAAGCATTACGAGCTACAGAAAAAGAAACCTGTAAATCTGATTCATGTTACTGATTTAAAAAATATATAATTTGAAATGAAGGGGTTTTAAAGTTCTATTACTGACTTCGTCGAAAGCCAATTGTTCTGTGTGCTCTGTAATGGCTTAAACCCATGACTGTAAGCAACTAAATTCTTTCAGTATCATAACAATAACCCATACAAGGGTTTTCCGGTAAAATCATCGAGAAAGCGTTTCGATCGATAAATGTGTGCTCCAATCTGAAATTCTAAGCCTATGATTATTAATAATATTAAAATACAACATTTTTTTGTAAAAAATGTAGATGAAAATAAGAAATTAAAAATACTTCAATTTTTACAAGGTACAGTTCTACGGCGCAGGATAAATTATGCAAACTCCATTAAAGCGAAATAAAAATATGTAGTTTTATTTGGAGATTTCAATTCCAGAGTTGGTACATGTAAGAAGGATATGGAGATAATGAATAGTATTCAATTACAAAACAATTATATATCTGACGACTCTTTGACACAATTAACTCGTTGCCAGATTCAGTCAGAGATTGCAGTTTGTTGTTCAATATTTGATGATTATCAGATTCCTTTAGAAAGAGTTGTTCAAGATTGTACGGTAAATAAAAATAGCAGCACTGTTAATTATGTTTTAGCCAGTACAAAACAGTTTTGAAATTATGGAAAATTTTGATTTCATTGACTTTTGTAGACTTTTTTCCCGAGGTTTAAGGAATCACTAGCTTCGCCCGTTATGCAAATTATCCCATGCATGTTTCCCACTATCGTTCATGTCCTGGTATACTATACTAACTAACAACGATAGTTGGAAACATGGGATAATTTGCATAACGGGCGAAGCCCGTCATGCATATATTATCCCATGTTTCCCACTATCGTTGATGTCCCTGGCATACTATACTAACTAGACAGTGTTTCCTTATATTTCCATTTCATTGTGAAAAAAAATTGTAGATTAAGACTTTAAAAATGCAGACATAGATTTAAATTACGAGAGGACTCCCATGGCGATTTCAATAGTCCTTGCCCACTGACGTCAAACATAACGACAGCCACGATATGAACATGCATATTTGGTCTCCTTAGCGTTAGACACAGAGACTGATGCGCACAAGATTTGCATGCATATTAGGCCTTCTTAGCTCCTGACCTATAGACCTGCCTAATTTACATTTCGGCAGAATTATTAAGACATCAACTCCTATAACTTTCAAAGAGATATCACAGAGAGAAAAAATTAGAAATGGAAAAATATACATTTCCATTTCCTTTCGTTCACTAAATGTAACAGAAATCAACAAGTGTAAAAATATGGTGTGCGGATAAAACAGACGATTTTTCGTGGCAATAAAAGCGACTTTCTATTAGCAATAAAAAAAATCTAGATAGACTGAAATTATTTGGATGGATGATTTACCAAAATAGCGAAAAACATAAGTGAAGTATATGTTAATTTAGCGAAAGAAAGGTTTGGTATGAAAAAAATATGGAAACCCCTTAAAATTGTAACAAGCCCTGGTTTAATTGGGACTGTAAAACAGCAAGAAAAAATTTATTTCGCAAAACGAATTAACGATAGAACTGAAAAAAATTATACAATCTTACATCTTACATTATACCTTTTGCAGCACAGTTAAGGTTACAGTAAGGAGGCGGGGCCTAATTTGTACGGGAAATGTTTACTATGACGTCACACATAATATAAGGTCTTCAACATACCACAAAATGAAATTATTTGCTATTTCAAACAGCTGGATAGCCGTATGTTACATATAAACTTACTATTACATGCAGTTTTGTCGTTTGTTAAATTCCACACAACAGACACAAACGATGCATCGATCCCAATGCACTTTTCAATGTGAATTCATCATGTTCATCTCGCAAAAATGACGCAGTTTGTACACAGTGAGAGGCTGATCAAGTCACATTTTGTACAATGAAAAATGTCTTTTGTTCTCAATTAAAATATTATTTGCAATTAAATAACTTGGAATCGATGTCTATTTTAGTATCTTATTTATAATAATTATGTCCGTACATTCTCCAGACGAGTGATATTGTCAAGTGTTTGCATGCAGATTCATTGAAAAAGTAATTGAATGGCCCTAATAAATCAATTTATTGCAAGGGCATACCCTCAATGTATCTTGTCAAGTTCTTACACATAAACTCAAGCAGCATGAAAATATTTGAAAAGTGCTGCGAACCTCATGAATTCTTGCAAATAAATTAATTATAGCTATATTTAATGTGGTTGACCAGCAAAATATTCAACCTGCCGTCCAACAAATAAATTTTAGCAATTAAAAAAAGGGAATCTATTTAGGTTTGTAGCACTTTTGACAAACTACATATAGTGTTGAAAAGGATTATAAGCTAAACTAAGATTTTTAACTTGGTTATGCCCTTGCAATATTAGAATTTATAGATGACCTCTAAACTGCAAGTATAATTGCTTAAGTCATGTGACCTCGACATCACGTGAGAAGTTTAAATTAAAAATCTAAATGTCCCTACATGTAGATTTAAACCTCATTACTTTTTTTTTGATATCAGTGAAGTCCTATAAAGAATTGCCCGTCTTAACGAAGTATGTATTTTTAATCTTAAAAAATCGCCGATATTTCCATTTGTAACCTTAACTGTGCTGCGTTACAAGATAATTTAAATCAACTAGCAAACAAAAGAAGAAAACAAATGGATAACCGCTGGAAGGGTAAAAAACAATTATTTCACAAACTTGCGATAGACCCCCGGTTCAAAACCGAGCTGATCCTAGTATTTCTTTTTTTAATTTTTTTATCAATAACTAAATTAAAATATTTAGCATCTGAAATGAAGAATTTATAATATTAAAAGAATCTACATACATTTAAAGAATAATAAACGTTTTGACATTTTATTTGCTTCAGTATATAATTTTGCAAATTTAGGGAAAGGGGGAGGCGGTTTCGACCCTCCCAATCCGAGCAAGCTTCTCTTTTTTTTCCTTCAGCGGGGGACACAAATTCTCAGTGTTAGCTTGTTATTGACTTACGCCAGTTACGGACATGTTTTGAATTTAAAACTTTTCCATCACGGAGCGATCACCCTACCGACATAGCTACTTATTAAGAAAAAATAATTACGGGATACTTGTACATTATTATAACATTCCGTTATCTAAAATTTAAAAAAAACAAACAAGTCTATAATCACTGGAAAAATGTTAATAAAAAATTTCACCTTGCGTTTTTTATAATAGCTACATAGAAACTTTTTTCAACATAGTTCACCAATCAAATATAACATTATTGTATTGGTTATATCTCCTATGCAATTTCTTATATATATTTCAGTAAAATTTGGGAAAAAAGATATTTATAAGAATTAAAATGATGGCCTTTCATTTTTTTCACAATTTTTTTTTCAGAAGTCTTACTTGACTTGCATGGCTTGTTTGACCGTATTTGTAATGACACTGAAGTTGGAGGTGTAATACACACATCTATGACGTGGATTAAAAAAATCTGAAATTTAAGACGATTCACGTTAAAAAAAATATGAACTTTTGGTACCATTTGAAACATTGTTATTTACAAATAATAAAAGTTTCAACACAAAGCACATAACATTTCATCCGAAATGAATGCCTTCTAAAATGTCCAGCATTTCTCAAGTTTATTTAATTATTTTGAATGCACATACTTATTTGCTACAAAAGTAACCGTAATATATTCATATGCATATGTGCAATACCCTGTGTCCATTAAAATATCCGGTAAATAACGCCAAAATTTTCGGAAGGCTTAAAGCCAAATTTTACACCCACCAAGAAAACCTGCTTAACGCTATAAGATAGCGCTAATTTTTTAGAAGAAAATAAATTTTGCAAGATATAAGAATATATCTTTTACATTACAGGGAGAGAGAGAAGTGGGTGAGAGTAAGATTATAACAGGTGACTTGTAAAACCGTTTTGGAAAATTAACATGAGCAGATCTAGATAAACGCGTTAGAATTGTTTACCTGTTTTTTTGGAATGTGTGTGTATAGTTTCAATATAAATACAGGATGATGTCCAGCGGATCATTGATTTTTTTAAGTACCATGTCACCTTCCCCTGACTTGTTTCAATTTCTATTTCAAGTACTTTCCGACGCCTATGATATTACGTTTATTACATACCCATCAATTTCCTGGTTGTTTTTTTTTTTACAGAGTTTGATCCGATTTTCAGGATTACCACACTGTGGTTTTGTGAATCCATATCACCACTCTGTGAAACTGATGACGTAGTACAAAAACAATACGTTATTTTTCTTGAGCAACAAGTCAGTTTAATGAAAACGCATTTGAAGCATTCTATTTTTAAAATCTTCAGTTTTTTTTTCAATGTTCGCGATCATTTCATAAAACGATGATGACAATCATTTTGTATTAGTTTTCTCTTCCTCTTTATTGAATTCATGTTTAATATTTCAACACAAATATAAAGACCTTTGTTTAGATATTACCCATTCAAATATTTTGAACGGGTTTTTCCATGTAGACCCAGGCGTAAATCGGTAGTCTTGCTGTGCGGTGCTGTTCCGATACATAATACAATAGGCCAATGTGAATTGTTGATAAAATAAGAAAAAAAACAATTGAGAGTATTTTTTTCATATATATTTTGTAATATTAACAGTACTCCAGTATAAAATGATGCATGTAGTAAAATTAGATAAACAACTCAAAGGTCGTCTAGGTTTGCTCGGTATTAAATAATTTCTTAAATGTGTTATTTATCAATTTATTTAATTCTTTATTAAAACAATAGATGAATATCAAGTATTTTATGAAATGTCAAATAAAAAATGTCTTAGATTATAGCACTACGGGCGCATAGCCGTAAGCAAACTAATCAAATGAATTTTATAATAAATACATTTAGATCTTATTTACTACTAAATTAACATATATTTGCAGTCGTATCTCAGCATGTTCAACAATGGAACACAAAAGCAACACTGTGTTCGTCACTTTTTTTCGTAGGGTATACGGTCACTTTTGTCATATTGTAGGCATCGTCATGGCGACCGATGGCAACGCCTCCGTGTGACAATGAGTGATAACTCTGCAAAACTTATGAATAGGAATCTTGTATAGATTATTAAATTTTATACTTTGATGCTCTTGTTTACTATGAAACTTTGCTTTAGAACTTTTTTGAAGTTTTACCCATCTTGTTACTATATACAAAACATATCATTCCTTAAAAGTTGTAAAAAAATCATGCTATTCGATACTTTTTTAGGACTACATAAGTCCGCACCCACCATCGCATTAAACAGTGATGTTGGATGGATAACACCGACATACAGGCACTGGATCAACATGATTAGAAGACGGAACAGATTAATTGAAATGAACGATAACAGACTCACCAAAAAGTTTTCTCATGGAATAATCAAATTAGTAGAACGTGGTATTTACAAATGAAAGGAATTCTTTACAAATTGAATATGCAAACACATTCTGATTACATCCTAATAAGCTATATAAATTGAGGAAAATGTAAATTTTTCACGCTTTGCGAAGAAGAAAGGAAATTGAAAATATCGTCGTTACCTTAATTGAGAACATTTGTGATTTTTAAAAATAATTTTGAAATGAAACCTATGAATATGAAAAAACAATATATGGTTCAGTTTAGAGTTGGTATCCGTTCGCTGTGATAAGAAACAGGCCAATTTGGTAACAAACCGCCATAATAACGTTATTGTGTTCTAGGGGCCGGGTGTAATGTATATATGTTTATATTGTACATATTTGTTGTCTGTACGTATGTCACTATAATAAATTATTAACTTACTACTTACTACTATAACTATTTGTAGAAGTTTAAGGTCGGATGATACAAAAAAAAATGGATACCTGGATTGGTATATATTTTTGGCCTAATTTCATTGTAAATGACGCAAATAATAGATTTCTAGAATATAAAGAAATTGTAAACCTTCTATGATGTTCAAAAGTCTGCCTCTCTGAAAGCATCCTTATTATTCTATACAAATATTTTTCACTTCAATTTCCATTTTTATGAAAATTTGACTAAAAATTTAAAAACTACGCGGTGAAACTTGTTCATTTTAATCATTAAAGCATGACCCAAGTCTTTATTTTCAAATTTGTTGAGAAATGTTTGTTTGTATCATCTGTCCTTAATAAATAAAATATGCATAACAGATAATCATAGAAACAATACTTTCATTAAGGATAATAAAAACTTTGATCTACTATATTTAACTATATTAATAATTAGCAACTAATAATTAGTTACGTTTATCAACTTTGAAATATGAATATCGGTCTTTCGATTATCTTTGAAATAAAGCAATTCAACATGTTGTGATAAAGCAATCAAGATATGATGCATAAGCAAGCATTAGCAAACACAATAAGTTATTTTTTTCAACGAAAAATACTAAACCATTGACTTCCTCTCAGCTTTAATCAAATTGAACGATTATATCAAGATATTAAAAGGATGGTCTTTATACAAATTACTGTAATTCAAAAAATGCAAAACTATCTGTAGAAAGCATTCCATGAAATGTCGTTTATTATACTGTAAAATCTTCATGTAACATTTCTATGTAAATAAACTGACCTTAAATGTTTTCATAGTGGCTTTGCGTCGCAGAATGTGTTTTGAGAAGAAAGTGTCGTCTTTATTTAATATCAATTCTCTATAAAAATCAAAATTTTGATTAGGGTCGTGGACATGACATGTCTCCGATTTAGCTGAAATTCACACCATTTACTACAATTGGTATGTCTTTAATAAATATGATGTTAAAGTCTAACTTTTCAATTTGGTTGCCATGGTAACAAGGATGTTATATTTAGAACCCTCTGATTCAGCAAATTTTGCTCTGTTTTAAATTAAATTTGTGCACATTCAATTAATTAGTAAAAATTCACATGAAAATTATATTATGTGAGCTCATATAACTTAAATCTGAGAAATTAATTTCATT
>PRKT01000565.1:227408-264828 GCA_003671525.1 Saccostrea glomerata | reverse complement strand
TTTTGTGGATGACGCTACATAGATTTACCTGCAAATATGACAACAACGAGGGTTGATTCAAAAGTAATGTCACAGTGGTTACATGCACTATATTTTCATTGGTACAAATATCGGTTTGCCATTGACTTGTCTGGGACAAATGTTAAACAATAGTTCAATTGGTTGCCTTTAAACTGTAAACTCGTAGTAGGAAAAGGATGGCCTTAACGTATTCTGAGGAAAAAGCAATAAAATGTTGATACCACAATATTAATAGCAATTTTTTTTTATTTAATTGGAATTCCATTAGTGATACATGTATGCATGTATGGGGTCTCTGCCGAGTTCAGCCAAAGCGCCTTCATTTAGCTCAGCTGTTTGTTAATTGATATGCCTAAAGTTAAAAGAAAATATGTATGGCTACAAAATAAGTGGTACAGATGTGAGGGGGGTGCTAATTTAATCAGTATAGCGTTTTTGTACAATAGATGAGATATTTGAGAAAGCGGCAACAATGATAAAAATAGAAAATAATTCTTTCTGTATTCTGAGAGTTATATGAACATATCTATGTTAGGCAATGCTTGTCAGATGCGTTAGACTCGTCCAGAGGCATTAATAATTATGTATTCTAAGAGGAACATTTGTGTTGGGACGATTATTGAGCGCTTCTAGTGACATGAATATTTCATGTATTCAAATTATAATTCATCGTGTTGAGGGACATTATTTTAAATTTTATAAATACTTCATTTCAAATGGTAAGTGCCTTACTCAGATAAAAAAAAACAAATCAGTTTCAAATTTTGTAATGATAAGAAAAGGATACATTGTAAGTAGATGGAAATGATGAGTTCAGGAACTTAAACTTGATTCGAAATATCTCACTCCGACATAATATTACGAGGGTTGTTCGAAAGCTCCTGGACTCCTGTCTTATCTTTTTTTATTCAACATCATGTGCTAAAGCACCGATTTTGGTAGAAATAGTATAACAATAAATCCTAATTATTTCTATTAAATAATAAATTATCATAACTAATTTCAAACCTATCCAGAACTTTAAACTGCAAAAATCGGATCGCGGAACATTTCAAAATTTAGTAATTCACAGACAACACAGGAAATAAATATGGCAATGTCAGTTGTCATAATCTCTACGAAATGGAGCAAAAACGGAAAAAAATGCTAGATGTTTAAATCAAGGGAGTATGGGACTTTCAGATCCTGATTTCAGAGTAATTAAAACTCTAAAACACAATTAAAGATTGAAAGAAGAACTTTTATATATTTCACTAAAATACATTAGAAAAAGTTCTAGTGCGTAAATCTAAAAATAGAACACACAAAAATACTCCATATAGTAAAATTAAATTTTTATAAGCAATTTGAAGAAATCCAGAAATCCCATAAAAACATCAGAAGAAAAATTACTTATAAAAAGAAATTGCAATCCACAGGAAGGAAATTTAGATTCTAAAGGAAAAATGCAACGAAAAAAAAATCCAAAAAATTATTTTAACTAATTTATATAATAACAATTTATTGGGGAAATGGGTTCACATATATATGAATATACTTTAATTAAGTAATTAAAGATTAATTAAAAGTTTGATTGCTTGTGCAATATTTATAGTGATTTGCTTGTTTTACGACTTGCCAATAAAAAAATTATAATGTTAGTGTTCAATTTAGCAGTAATTTTTTTCTGAATTTCCACGATTCGAATTTAATTCTCCGTACAGAGCTGTTATGAAGCGTAAAAAATATGAGCTTGCGGTTTTAAAATGCTTGTTTTTTTTATTCACTCAATTTTGTTAACATTCAAAATGCTTCATCATTGCTATATTTCTTTAATTATGTATATTACAGTGTATAAGTTATTTCCAGTTTGCAACTCAAACTCAAAATTGATACGATGCTAAAACAAATTCGACCTAAAGGAGGTATTTTCAATAATCTGTGATTTTTTATAATTATTTTTGAAAGAGTTTCAAGTTCGATTGTTTCTAAGTAAACATTTCATTATAATTGACTAAACAAATTAGGAATGACAATCGAATGCAGAATCGCTAATCCGTTAAAAAAAACTTTCATTGATAGAAAAATACCTTGGTTTTAATTTGCCATGGGGGGTGGATGTATATAAAGTTGAAAAGCCATCAGATTTTATTTTATTATGTTTATTTTGGTAAAATTTGCAATTTCAAATTTTCCAAAAGTTCCCTAGAATCTTTAAGCATCCACATCTGATCTACACCACTTCTCTAATATACTGATTCTCTGTAATCCTGAAGTATCTATTTCACGTCTGTTATTATTTTGGTGAAGTGTAAAGAAAGAGGCTTGGAAGAATACTTACTAGAACACGCTATATATCTTGTTTGTAAGGATTTTATGACGTTATTGTTCCTGTGGTCGGGTCTGTCGGTCACAGACGTGTTTTGAAAGACGTAAAAACAAATTATCTTCCTTCTGTGACTTTTTTTTAACAATGTAAACATTACAGATACACTCTCGAACTTGCCTAGCATTCTCCCGATTTACATACTTGTCAAAAGTGGCAGTGCCCTAATTGTCGTTCACAGGACAATTAAAAAGACGCTAGAGGGTTTCCCTTATTTTGAGTAAACGAAAACAATCATCCTTACGTACGTTGTAAAAAAGGCCAATGGGTAAGTATTTCCATATACTTTATATGGATATTATAATTGCTTTTCATGTAACTGCTGTGATTTGTTGTTGTTTTTGTTTACTAGAAATTGATAATTAAATGCCTTTATCTATAAACATAAGTTTATTGCGGCATTCATTTCACACAGAACGTAATTGTCAGGTACATTGAGTGTAAGCGTAAAAAGTGTATTGAGTAGCATATATATTGTATATAGTAAAAAATTGACAATATGTGAAAGCCCCCAGAGACGGTTAATTAGGACCTGGGATTTATCATGTGAAATTCATAGTCACCGACAGTACCACATGGGGAAAGATTCCAGGCATTGCAACATGTAGCTGATATAAAAATACTGTGTCGTTTACCTTTCATCAGTATGTATTCTTGAAGGGGTTGCTTCATTGGCGTTTAAAAACACTTTTGCTTGTTTTAAAAAATAATCAAAAACTAAGGTAAATCAAAGTGACCTTTTAAGGGTAGATCTTTATATTTAAGCATGATTACAAACAGATCACAGTTCTGAATAAAAGAAAATATCCAAAAGTTTTGGACTCCTGCAGTCCTCAAACTGTTCTGTCGGATTTTTTCCCTTCAGAAGACTAACAACAATTATTAGAATAATAATTGTATTTATGTATTGAATGCGATAACTTAGTTGGAAGTTTCCGATAGGATTAATTTTGGTAAAATGTGAAAATTCTTAGATCCACGCCTTGGTTGATGAATTACGTGTGATAGAAGGTGTAAGGTCACGTGGTCAGCTAAGCGAGTCATTTATTTGTATTGTGATAACCCGCATGCTGACCACGCTAAAATGAAGCAAGTCTATTTTGAAGACCCTCCACCACCCCTGCATTCCTACCCCTAAAAATGGGTATTAATGTGTCATGTAAAATCATATATTTCATTAGTTCTGACTCGATTTGTTTATACTGTTTTATGTATTTTGTTTCACTACTATCCTTGGCCTATTTTGTTTCGATGTGCTATCTTTTTGCTAACTTTTTAATATGATGTTTTGATTCTACTTTGTTTTTGTTTTGATGTGCCATCTTTTTGCTAACTTTTTCATATGAAGTGCCTATTTTGTTTTGATGTGCCATCTTTTTGCTAACTTTTTCATATGAAGTTTTCATTGTCTTGTCTTACAGATACTTTTTTCTAGTCAGTTTTGGGGGATCAGACATTATCATATTTTACGTAACTGCTAATCAAAGCTTGTGAATCTGATCCCCTTCTTGTTTGTTAAATTGTTCACATTTATACCGTCATTTTAATAAATGACATTATTCATCTCTATGAAAGTGTTTTATTTGACTTATACAAAATTAGCAAAAACAAGCTGCGGTGAGCTTGCATATAAGCATAAGAATACATAAAACAACAATTATTAGAATAATAATTGTATTTATGTATTGAATGCGATAACTTAGTTGGAGGTTTCCGATAGGATTAATTTTGGTAAAATGTGAAAATTCTTAGATCCACGCCTTGGTTGATGAATTACGTGTGATAGAAGGTGTAAGGTCACGTGGTCAGCTAAGCGAGTCATTTATTTGTATTGTGATAACCCGCATGCTGACCACGCTAAAATGAAGCAAGTCTATTTTGAAGACCCTCCACCACCCCTGCATTCCTACCCCTAAAAATGGGTATTAATGTGTCATGTAAAATCATATATTTCATTAGTTCTGACTCGATTTGTTTATACTGTTTTATGTATTTTGTTTCACTACTATCCTTGGCCTATTTTGTTTCGATGTGCTATCTTTTTGCTAACTTTTTAATATGATGTTTTGATTCTACTTTGTTTTTGTTTTGATGTGCCATCTTTTTGCTAACTTTTTCATATGAAGTGCCTATTTTGTTTTGATGTGCCATCTTTTTGCTAACTTTTTCATATGAAGTTTTCATTGTCTTGTCTTACAGATACTTTTTTCTAGTCAGTTTTGGGGGATCAGACATTATCATATTTTACGTAACTGCTAATCAAAGCTTGTGAATCTGATCCCCTTCTTGTTTGTTAAATTGTTCACATTTATACCGTCATTTTAATAAATGACATTATTCATCTCTATGAAAGTGTTTTATTTGACTTATACAAAATTAGCAAAAACAAGCTGCGGTGAGCTTGCATATAAGCATAAGAATACATAAAACAACAATTATTAGAATAATAATTGTATTTATGTATTGAATGCGATAACTTAGTTGGAGGTTTCCGATAGGATTAATTTTGGTAAAATGTGAAAATTCTTAGATCCACGCCTTGGTTGATGAATTACGTGTGATAGAAGGTGTAAGGTCACGTGGTCAGCTAAGCGAGTCATTTATTTGTATTGTGATAACCCGCATGCTGACCACGCTAAAATGAAGCAAGTCTATTTTGAAGACCCTCCACCACCCCTGCATTCCTACCCCTAAAAATGGGTATTAATGTGTCATGTAAAATCATATATTTCATTAGTTCTGACTCGATTTGTTTATACTGTTTTATGTATTTTGTTTCACTACTATCCTTGGCCTATTTTGTTTCGATGTGCTATCTTTTTGCTAACTTTTTAATATGATGTTTTGATTCTACTTTGTTTTTGTTTTGATGTGCCATCTTTTTGCTAACTTTTTCATATGAAGTGCCTATTTTGTTTTGATGTGCCATCTTTTTGCTAACTTTTTCATATGAAGTTTTCATTGTCTTGTCTTACAGATACTTTTTTCTAGTCAGTTTTGGGGGATCAGACATTATCATATTTTACGTAACTGCTAATCAAAGCTTGTGAATCTGATCCCCTTCTTGTTTGTTAAATTGTTCACATTTATACCGTCATTTTAATAAATGACATTATTCATCTCTATGAAAGTGTTTTATTTGACTTATACAAAATTAGCAAAAACAAGCTGCGGTGAGCTTGCATATAAGCATAAGAATACATAAAACAACAATTATTAGAATAATAATTGTATTTATGTATTGAATGCGATAACTTAGTTGGAGGTTTCCGATAGGATTAATTTTGGTAAAATGTGAAAATTCTTAGATCCACGCCTTGGTTGATGAATTACGTGTGATAGAAGGTGTAAGGTCACGTGGTCAGCTAAGCGAGTCATTTATTTGTATTGTGATAACCCGCATGCTGACCACGCTAAAATGAAGCAAGTCTATTTTGAAGACCCTCCACCACCCCTGCATTCCTACCCCTAAAAATGGGTATTAATGTGTCATGTAAAATCATATATTTCATTAGTTCTGACTCGATTTGTTTATACTGTTTTATGTATTTTGTTTCACTACTATCCTTGGCCTATTTTGTTTCGATGTGCTATCTTTTTGCTAACTTTTTAATATGATGTTTTGATTCTACTTTGTTTTTGTTTTGATGTGCCATCTTTTTGCTAACTTTTTCATATGAAGTGCCTATTTTGTTTTGATGTGCCATCTTTTTGCTAACTTTTTCATATGAAGTTTTCATTGTCTTGTCTTACAGATACTTTTTTCTAGTCAGTTTTGGGGGATCAGACATTATCATATTTTACGTAACTGCTAATCAAAGCTTGTGAATCTGATCCCCTTCTTGTTTGTTAAATTGTTCACATTTATACCGTCATTTTAATAAATGACATTATTCATCTCTATGAAAGTGTTTTATTTGACTTATACAAAATTAGCAAAAACAAGCTGCGGTGAGCTTGCATATAAGCATAAGAATACATAAAACAACAATTATTAGAATAATAATTGTATTTATGTATTGAATGCGATAACTTAGTTGGAGGTTTCCGATAGGATTAATTTTGGTAAAATGTGAAAATTCTTAGATCCACGCCTTGGTTGATGAATTACGTGTGATAGAAGGTGTAAGGTCACGTGGTCAGCTAAGCGAGTCATTTATTTGTATTGTGATAACCCGCATGCTGACCACGCTAAAATGAAGCAAGTCTATTTTGAAGACCCTCCACCACCCCTGCATTCCTACCCCTAAAAATGGGTATTAATGTGTCATGTAAAATCATATATTTCATTAGTTCTGACTCGATTTGTTTATACTGTTTTATGTATTTTGTTTCACTACTATCCTTGGCCTATTTTGTTTCGATGTGCTATCTTTTTGCTAACTTTTTAATATGATGTTTTGATTCTACTTTGTTTTTGTTTTGATGTGCCATCTTTTTGCTAACTTTTTCATATGAAGTGCCTATTTTGTTTTGATGTGCCATCTTTTTGCTAACTTTTTCATATGAAGTTTTCATTGTCTTGTCTTACAGATACTTTTTTCTAGTCAGTTTTGGGGGATCAGACATTATCATATTTTACGTAACTGCTAATCAAAGCTTGTGAATCTGATCCCCTTCTTGTTTGTTAAATTGTTCACATTTATACCGTCATTTTAATAAATGACATTATTCATCTCTATGAAAGTGTTTTATTTGACTTATACAAAATTAGCAAAAACAAGCTGCGGTGAGCTTGCATATAAGCATAAGAATACATAAAACAACAATTATTAGAATAATAATTGTATTTATGTATTGAATGCGATAACTTAGTTGGAGGTTTCCGATAGGATTAATTTTGGTAAAATGTGAAAATTCTTAGATCCACGCCTTGGTTGATGAATTACGTGTGATAGAAGGTGTAAGGTCACGTGGTCAGCTAAGCGAGTCATTTATTTGTATTGTGATAACCCGCATGCTGACCACGCTAAAATGAAGCAAGTCTATTTTGAAGACCCTCCACCACCCCTGCATTCCTACCCCTAAAAATGGGTATTAATGTGTCATGTAAAATCATATATTTCATTAGTTCTGACTCGATTTGTTTATACTGTTTTATGTATTTTGTTTCACTACTATCCTTGGCCTATTTTGTTTCGATGTGCTATCTTTTTGCTAACTTTTTAATATGATGTTTTGATTCTACTTTGTTTTTGTTTTGATGTGCCATCTTTTTGCTAACTTTTTCATATGAAGTGCCTATTTTGTTTTGATGTGCCATCTTTTTGCTAACTTTTTCATATGAAGTTTTCATTGTCTTGTCTTACAGATACTTTTTTCTAGTCAGTTTTGGGGGATCAGACATTATCATATTTTACGTAACTGCTAATCAAAGCTTGTGAATCTGATCCCCTTCTTGTTTGTTAAATTGTTCACATTTATACCGTCATTTTAATAAATGACATTATTCATCTCTATGAAAGTGTTTTATTTGACTTATACAAAATTAGCAAAAACAAGCTGCGGTGAGCTTGCATATAAGCATAAGAATACATAAAACAACAATTATTAGAATAATAATTGTATTTATGTATTGAATGCGATAACTTAGTTGGAGGTTTCCGATAGGATTAATTTTGGTAAAATGTGAAAATTCTTAGATCCACGCCTTGGTTGATGAATTACGTGTGATAGAAGGTGTAAGGTCACGTGGTCAGCTAAGCGAGTCATTTATTTGTATTGTGATAACCCGCATGCTGACCACGCTAAAATGAAGCAAGTCTATTTTGAAGACCCTCCACCACCCCTGCATTCCTACCCCTAAAAATGGGTATTAATGTGTCATGTAAAATCATATATTTCATTAGTTCTGACTCGATTTGTTTATACTGTTTTATGTATTTTGTTTCACTACTATCCTTGGCCTATTTTGTTTCGATGTGCTATCTTTTTGCTAACTTTTTAATATGATGTTTTGATTCTACTTTGTTTTTGTTTTGATGTGCCATCTTTTTGCTAACTTTTTCATATGAAGGGCCTATTTTGTTTTGATGTGCCATCTTTTTGCTAACTTTTTCATATGAAGTTTTCATTGTCTTGTCTTACAGATACTTTTTTCTAGTCAGTTTTGGGGGATCAGACATTATCATATTTTACGTAACTGCTAATCAAAGCTTGTGAATCTGATCCCCTTCTTGTTTGTTAAATTGTTCACATTTATACCGTCATTTTAATAAATGACATTATTCATCTCTATGAAAGTGTTTTATTTGACTTATACAAAATTAGCAAAAACAAGCTGCGGTGAGCTTGCATATAAGCATAAGAATACATAAAACAACAATTATTAGAATAATAATTGTATTTATGTATTGAATGCGATAACTTAGTTGGAAGTTTCCGATAGGATTAATTTTGGTAAAATGTGAAAATTCTTAGATCCACGCCTTGGTTGATGAATTACGTGTGATAGAAGGTGTAAGGTCACGTGGTCAGCTAAGCGAGTCATTTATTTGTATTGTGATAACCCGCATGCTGACCACGCTAAAATGAAGCAAGTCTATTTTGAAGACCCTCCACCACCCCTGCATTCCTACCCCAAAAAATGGGTATTAATGTGTCATGTAAAATCATATATTTCATTAGTTCTGACTCGATTTGTTTATACTGTTTTATGTATTTTGTTTCACTACGATCTTTGGCCTATTTTGTTTCGATGTGCTACCTTTTTGCTAACTTTTTAATATGATGTTTTGATTCTACTTTGTTTTTGTTTTGATGTGCCATCTTTTTGCTAACTTTTTCATATGAAGTGCCTATTTTGTTTTGATGTGCCATCTTTTTGCTAACTTTTTCATAGGAAGTTTTCATTGTCTTGTCTTACAGATACTTTTTTCTAGTCAGTTTTGGGGGATCAGACATTATCATATTTTACGTAACTGCTAATCAAAGCTTGTGAATCTGATCCCCTTCTTGTTTGTTAAATTGTTCACATTTATACCGTCATTTTAATAAATGACATTATTCATCTCTATGAAATTGTTTTATTTGACTTATACTAAATTAGCAAAAACAAGCTGCGGTGAGCTTGCATATAAGCATAAGAATACATAAAGTGTATTTTGCAAATATCTATTTAATATTAATATTTATGATAATTTATGATAATGATAACAGATATATAACTGTATAAGCAACAACAGACGACCTCGGTAAGTGACGTCATATCCCGTGCATTTTTAAAGCAGATACTTGTTTTATGTCCGGTTCCAGTTCTTAGGCGATGTATGTTTATTATCATACTGCAAAATCTCCAGAATGCATAACTTGTTAATCTGAGCTATTTTTTCTTCAAAAGCAGTAATTATTGTAAATCCGATGACTTCATGAGACGCCTTTCCTCAACATTAATGTTCCTTTGGTGTGATTTGATGTAGTGGACATACCGTTAGTGTGTGTACATGTATCCTAAAGCAAGTTTGAACACTAAGGGTTTTAAAACATTCCTGGTAGTCTATCGTCTTTCATAAGTGTATATCAACCATGATCGAATTTCCTTTTTAGACAATTTGTGGTGCATTTGTGTACATGTATTTGCCGTCGGGTTCGGTGTGTCAATAATTACATGTATGATGTTTTAAAACACTGGAAGTTGGACAATACAAACATAAACACATAGAGCTGCGTTACAATAAAGTAGGTTCAGCAACTGCTCACAAATAAGAACAATTTCAAAGACTCATATAAAGTTCTTAACTTCGAAACAAGGGTCATAAGGGTTCTTTACCATTCCCGTATACTCAGCTCAGGCATACAACTCCCATCTTGGTAAGGGTAGACAATCCATTAATTTCCATCTCCTGAAGGACGGTATACATCCAGATCATTTATTATAAAAAAAGTGGATACGACGATTAGAATTAGACATCGTCAAAGAGTGTTGGAGTGACCCTACACCGATGTGGTAACAGTTTCAGTGGACCCGTACGAGTTGATAAACTTCTAAAGATGTCAAAAAACGAGTGTAGTCAGGAGGATACAACAGCACAGAAGACTGGTATCATGGGAGAACTGCAGGAAGACCATCACATATTAATGTCATTAGCGAAAGAAAAGACCATTGGTGTACTAGACAGGGTTGAATCAGAATTAGGGGGCCTCTCAATTCATGTCAGAAATGACCAATGCCTTGCTACGGAGGCAAGATGAATCAATGGAGAAGCAATCTGAAATGATGCGAGACCAGGTACACACACACACACACAACTTTTAGAGCGCTCCATGAGCCCCAGGCAGGCGCCAATACCTAGTCAAAATCATATGTCAGGACTGGTGTGCAGTTGAGGGGACAGCCCCAGACTGTCACGACCAGACCAATCATACCCATCAAGAACCTCTGGCATAATGGTAGGCCATAACTTAAGGCAATTACCTCTACTCCTGTACCTGGTTCAGGTGGTGTGCCATTTCAGCAAGTATTGGACACGATTAGCAATTTTGATACAAGCCGTTACTCAGCTTCTGTAGGACAATTAAGGCAAGAATATCTGCCTCGACAAAAATTATCAACATTTGATGGCAGTGGAGAATAAGAAAGATTCTTAGTTCCTTTCCAAAGGACCGTCGTTGTTCTAGGAGAGTATCCTGGTATGACAACTCCCATACGGACAGACAAGAAGAAGGGGATTCTGGTGAATAAGTTAGAGCCCTGTCAACTGCTGCATCTGGAGAGAAAACATTGAAGGAAGAGATCATGGAACTAAAAAAGTTAATAGAGAGAAAAGTAGCAATGACCAAATCATCACAAAGATCACCATTTCCTCAAAGAGGTTGTTTTAAGTGTGGTGATAAAAACCATTTTCAGAGAAATTGCCCCAGATCACCATCACGCTCACCAAATAGAAAAGCCGACCTATCACTTGAGAATGATGATGAAAAAATATGCTCAAAATTAGGAAGGAGGAAGGGGGATCATCAATCAGAGTTGAAATTAACAGTCATAAAATAATAGCAGTTATTGATACTGGTGCAGAAATTACAGTTCTATCTCAATACTTTGTTAAAAAAGTTATTCTTGCTTTGACAAGGTCACACTTCTTATAGTAGAAACTTGCAATAAGATGATAGCAGTAAATAATGTCAACGTATGCATTAATTTGAGAAAGTCAACTACCAGTCGGAAAATGTGCATTGCCCCCATCCGCGATAATGTTCTAGTTGAAATGGATTTATTGATGGCTGTTGATGCTGTAGTCTTAGCAAGACAGGGGGATTTATTAATGAAAGGGGAACTTGTCCTAGGAAATGCCAACACTTTCTGATCAAGTACATATAGCAAAAGTAAGTGTCAGTTCAGCAACCACCCTTGTCCCAATGAGTTGAACAATAGCCACAGGTTGTTTGGACAGACTGGACAACCAGCTGGTTTGTGTGCTGGATCCTGCATCTATGAAGAATGAAGCTTCCATAGGATCTGTGCTTGTAAACTTGACCGAAAACATCCCTGTACGCGTCCTTCACCCGACACCTAATGCAGTGAGACTAGCTTTGGGATGTTAGTTGAAGCCGAGACAGAAATTGATAATAGCCCCATAATCAAAGAGGCACCAAACCAAAAATACTCAGAAGGGCTTGTTGAAAAGTCCATTAAGGGTCGTACTGAACTAGAGTCTCGTGAAATAACACGTTTACTAATTGAATTTCAAGACGTATTTGCTAAGGATACCAAGGATGTGGAATGTTTTTCTCCCAATATGTCATCAGATCGCAACTAGCAATGCAGCACCTGTTCGTCAGCCTGTTCTACGCACACTATTAGGGTTCCATAGCGAAGAAAAGCAACACCTACAAGGTCTTCTTAACAGTGGAATTGTCGTCCTTTCCAGATCTGACTGGGCTTCTCATGTTGTGTTGGTAAGAAAAAAAGATGGTTGCGTCAGATACTGTATTGACTATAGGAAGATGTATGACGACGCCCGAAAGAATTCTTACCCCTTGCCAAACATTTAAGAATGTCTGGATATCCAGGCAAGAGCTACTATTTTCTCGACTATAGATCTACATCAGGTATACCACCAAATTGAAGTGGATCCAAAAGACCGTAGGAAGACGGCATTCATCACACGCTATGGGCTTTTCAAGTATACTCGCATGCCGTTTGGGTTGTGTGGGGCCCCAGGTACGTTCCAAAGGGCTATTGAATTTGTGCTGAGAGGACTTCAAGGGGATATGGTTCTGACATACTTAGATAATGTCCTTGTGGCCAGTTGTGGAGTAGAAGAGCATATAACCCAACTAAGAGAAGTACTGGAAAGATTCAGGGAAAGTAATTTGAAGCTGAAGCCATCAAAGTGCTGTTTCTTTCAGGAAAGTGTTATTTTTCTTTGACATCGAATCAGCAGATATGGAGTGGAGGCTAACCCGGAGCTTACCCGTGTAGTTTAGGAATGGTCAAGACCTGAATCTGTCAAGGAAACCCAGTCTTTTTTCGGCCTGACAAATTACTATCGTCGGTTTGTTGATAAATAATAAAATACGCAGAGATTGCAGAACCACTCTACCAGATAACTAAGAAATGAAAGACTTTTGATTGGGGATGTCATTAGCAAGAAACATTTACCACATTGAAAGACATGCTGGGATCCCCACCTACAAGTGTATACTGGCTTATCCTATGACTAATGGTTCTTTTGTCCTAGACACAGATGCCTCTAACTATTTCATAGGAGATGTTCTTGCACAGCTTCAAGATGGCAACGAGAAGGTTATAAGTTATGCATGCAAACGTCTGGGTCCTTCACAAATTAAGTATTGTGTTACCAGGAAGGAACTGCTTGCTATTGTTACTTTCACCCAGAAGATTAGACATTATCTGCTTCTGAGGCAATTTATTGTTCGAACTGATCATGGCTCCCCTAACTGGCTTTACCGATTCAACTCAACAGAGGCAGCTCGCACGTTGGCTTGAGCATTTGAGTCAATTTGATATCATATCTTCCAGTATCGAAAAGGTGTAAATTATTGCAAAGCTGATGCATTGTCTAGGTATCCCAAAACCGAACAGAGTTGTGAATGCTATCATGTTAGACCTCCCTGTCAGATATGCCATGCGTGGTTGTCAGCATTGTTTGAAAGTTCAGGAATGGTCTAAAATTTGCACAGATGTTGATGATGTTCTATCCCTTGCATTAAACCTGACTCCAACATGATTTTTGAAGGGCACAGGGCCCCTAAAAGCACACAAGAGTCTTATTCGGAACAAGATACTCAGGACCGCTGTTTTGAAGGACACGGTGTCAACGAGCAGAGTCCTGAGTACGACAGTGAGGATGAGTGTTTAAATGTACGTTGCATAAAAGAAGAACCGTTTTAAGAAGAAAATGGAAGCACCATTTCATTGGATGTTTATACAAGCAAGGGGCTGGGAGAAAAGCCAAAAGGCGACCCTGAGCTTTGTACTCTCTTCAATTGGATGCAAGAAGGTTTTCTGGAGAATTGTTCTCGGAATCGCCTGCATTGAGGCATTACTGGTTGACAAAAGCAATCTCCTTCTTGAAGATAATTGCTTGTTTTACTGTTCGAGATTTCCAGAGGGAAATAGAAAGTGATATTTGAGATTGCTAATTGCTCCCAATTGTCTGGCCACACAGTTTTTAAACGTACCATACAACGCCTGAGACAAAGCTTTTACTGGTATAGCATGACAAATTACGTTACTACCTATGTGAGATCATGCCAGAAATGTGCAGTGAGGAAAAAAGCAAACAAAACCAACCGATCTGCTTTAGAAGAGTACTATGCAGGTTCCCCATTAGACAGGGTACAATTTAACATCTTTGGTCCCTTTCCAATATCTAAAAAAAGGGAACAAGTATATTCTTGTATTAGTAGATCAGTTCACCAAATGGACTGAGTGTTACCCCCTCCCTGAACAAACCGCCGAGTCCATTGCTGAGATACTGGTAAAGAAGTTTATAGCACGGTTTGGCGTACCTCTTGAAATACACACAGATCAGGGGCGAAATTTAGACAGCGAATTAATAAAAAACCTGGCTTCAACGATGGGATGGGAAAAGACGAGAACAACTCCGTATCATCCCTCCTCCAACGGACTTGTAGAACGGTTCAATAGAACCCTGTTACAAATGATGCGGTGTTTTGGGTTGATTGGGACACCCATCTCCCACTTTTTGCAGGGGCCTATCAAAGTACGCCACACACTAGCATAGGACTTGCGCCTAACAGCCTAATGTTCCTGTTCATGGCGTTCATCTTCCACAGGAAGTCATCTTCGGCCTACATCCATCTGAGCAGCATTCTGAAGCAGATTATGTTGAACAACTGGGGGTATCTATGAAGAAGTGTGAGGACTTGCTCGTCAGAACTTTAAGAAATCAGTCAAAATTCAGAAAAGATTGCATGATTTAAGGCTGTACGAGAGAACATATAATATTGGTGAGCTCGTCTTCATCAGGGATGACGCTAAAAAGATAGGGAAGAGCCCCAAACTCCAGCCGCTCTGGAAAGGACCAGCAGTTGTTTCCAAAAAGTTTGGACAATTTTTGTATAATGTGACAACGAAAAAAGGCTTCTCCACTCTCCATCATGATCGCCTGAAGCCATGTCAATTAGATACACAACCAAAATGGATTCCCAAGATTCGTCGCCAGTTAAAAATTGTAATGACTTTGACAAACATTCAAAGGATGGTGCAGTTGGAGTTGAGGATAGGTGAGAAAACGATGATGTTTTGACAACAGAATCAAGCCTACAGAATGAAGGGAAAGCCTACAGGATGGATGATGTAGTAGCACCTGTCACCAAAAAACCAACAGACCAAGGGGTATTCACTAGGATTGGGAGAGCAGTGAGGCGCCCATAGAAATTTGAGAGTTAAAATAAACATTTTGCTTAGTACATGTACTCTTTGTTTATGTGTTTGTTGAAAATGTAACATTTTCTTTCTTGGGAGGGGGTATTGTGGAACATTTGTGTATTTGCCGTCGGGTTCAGTGTGTCAATAATTACATGTATGTTGTTCTATAATTAGACTCTGAAGCTGACGGACGTGTTGTTGTCTTCTCAGGGATTTTGGAGCCACGTGATGCCAAAGTAGGACCCACACCATTGCCAAAGCACCACAAATTAATTCAGAAAATATCTCTGTTTACTATTCAGCTTTTAAGATACAATTTCCTCGAATCAGATCTCATATATTTCCCCTTGATATGCTAAATATTGCAAACATGGTTTCATTATGTATACCACCAATCCAGCTTATTGTATAAAATCGGTGATTATGAACATATCTATTCGGTTTCAAGAAATCTACCATCAAAATAAATTAATTTCCTTAACAGACCACAGTCCCAAGAAATTTCCGATGATGCGATCATGGTCACATAGAGTAAATTCCTAAGACAACATATACATTTTACTACTTAAAAATTATTCAGAGATTTTTTTTTACATATGCAAGCAACAGCAACAGAATGTGAAAATAAAAGTTCAATGGGAAAATATTCTGGGAGAAATTGCAATTTATCGATAAAAAGATTCCAGGGTTACGTTTAAACTTTATCTGATAAATCATGTAAATTTGGGCACTTTATATTTATCAACAAGTGCACGCATGATACATGTATCAGGAAAAGATGTCCCATGACATTGTTATGTTCGAAATTGATAACTTCAAGTGAATACTGAACATATTTTGGGTTGTTAAATTGCTTTTTATGTATATTTATACTGACATTAAACAAAATGAGATTTTTGATATACATTAATCTACTGGTACTAACCAGATTTCGAAATCACGTAACAGTACTAGTGTAAAATGTTAATCATGTTATATAAGAAACGAATTTTATTGAACAAGAATCTTTTGAACCCTTGATAAAAGCAGAAGCTTCACAAAATATTAGACAGTTGAACTCAATGATACGACATATACAGGGTGATCCAAAATATCTGATACCATTTCAAACTATGATAGTTCTTTCAAATATTACAAAACTCTTTATTAAATTATTTCAAAATCTAACATATGTTGTAACATTTTATACAATACATGACTCATATGTTATACTAATTCTTTAAAATGATTATCCAGTCTAAAAATAATTTACAGCACATGCTCTATGTGACTTCCATTTTGTTTAATCATAAGTTCAAATTTTCTTAAAGTTATTGATCACATTTTTGCATATGTCTGGTGTAACTTTCCGAATTTCTCGGTTAATTGCTAATTAAAGATCCGCAAGAGTGTAAAGCTTTGACGTAGAGGCTTTGTCTATTAAAATCCCCACAGAAAAAAGTCCAGTGGACTTAAATCATGGGAATATGGTGGCCAAACACATTCCGTCCTGAACGAAATCAGTTCGTTACCAAATATCTCTGTAAGTAACCAATAGCAATTCCTGATGTGTTTTGGATTGCTCCATCTTGTTGGAAATAAAATCAGTCGTATGAATAGAGCTGGAATGAATTTGTTCTCCAAAAGGAACAAGTTACTGTGACTGTCAACAGTTTTAACCTTTTCATCGATTTCTTTAACATTTCTGCAAACGACTCAACATTTCAACATTCCCCAGACCTTCCACTGCTTTTCAAACGAGCAGCATCTACTTATCGAACCAGTCTTTTGAAATCTATACACTAACCTGTGAACCTGCATTTTTGTAAGCTTAGTGTCTGAAACATGATATCTCATGATATACAAATCTCAGTTATGGGTGAAGAATATAATTGAACGAAAACTGCAGCTTTCTAGTTTTGATATATCCATGTTAAATAAACAATAATAATTTTATGACATCATTATGTGATGACAACGTCAGCGTCTGCCAGTATTTACTTATTTAATTAAATAATAGGTATAGCAGTTTAAAATGATGTATAAATGAAATATTTAGAACAATTATTGACAAAGTTATTGAAAGTCAAAATAGTATGAGATATTTTGGATCACCCTGTACAACTTTCCAAAAGCTCTGAAAGTATAGCTGTCAATCCATATCCAAAACCGATTACACAAGATCAAAAGTATTATGTCTCCTTCTTTTACCAAACATTCCTCCTGTATAAAAAATAAAACTTTTTGTTATGTCTTCTGTGGTAATTTTTACAGAGGAATGATATGGACATAACGAACAGTATTCAGTATCAAAGTCCATAAAAAAAGAAGTATGATACAGTGCGCGTTCTAAAAAAAAAAGACATTGATATACCTGTATAGAGGTCTAAATTATGTAATGCTACACTTTAAAAGATTTAAAATATACCTGCATACAAGTATTGTTTTTATAACATATTTTTTTCCTCTAGCTTAATTAATAAAAATTTACTTTACATACCGATCGAATTTACCATATGCTACTATCATTAAAAAATACAAATTTATATATCATTATATAATCATATTTCATATATAATATATTATATAATACTTTTGATCTACATGTAACTTCCGACTCATAGAACACAAATCTAAATGCCAGGTAATTTTTTTGTATGTTTTAGTATAGAATGTTGCAAAATTACTAATTTTATATTTCAGGGTATAAAAGACTTTCTTTTTCTTATTCATCTTCTCTTCCTTTTCTATGTATATTCTAATTTTAGAACTTTTGAAAAATAACGTTTAGAAAACAATACTTTATTTTAAAATTAATAAAACTATGTTCAAATGAAATAAATAGTCATGGAAAAGATTTTAACACAAACGTTAACTAAATGTTAATCTTGTCAAAAGAATTGATATGTAAATGTTAATTCCCTGTGTTAACTTCTGAGATCATTATTTCTTTGAATTACCTGTGCACGTCTGTGTATTACATAATGTCTGCTCTTCCGATTGACCATAGCAGTCGGCCCCTCCATTTTGTGGGGAAGGGTTGTTACAACTTCTCCTCCTAACCTTAGTTCCACTATCACAGGATTCTGAGCAGGTTGACCAGGCTCCCCATGAGCTCCATCCACCATCAACTGTAAAAATGAGATATCAAATTTTCGGTTGAAAGCAGATTCCAATAAACCAAGTACATGTATATAACAAAATGAAGATACAGTGGACAAAATAAGTTAAGGATCATTATTTGTTAATTATTCAATTTACAACGAATAACAATATATCCCATTATAACTATATAATATTGATCTTTGACAAGTAAACACTTTTTTATTGTGTTGATCAAACATCATTGAATGAATGTGCAGTAATATTGGGATTAATTGTCACACATCACCCAAATCAGAATGAAAACAGTCTTGGTAAAGCATGGAAATTTCAGATGTAATCGTTTGCGAAATGTTTTGATGTGTTCAATATGCTGTATGACCACCCGTGCTTGAATAACCGCGCCACGACGTCTCTGCATACTGTGGGTAAGTCTTCGGAAGAAGATTTGCGGCAATCTAGCCCATCCCTCGCCGAGTACTGCTGAAAGAGCCTCACGGTTCCAATGAATTACTGGGTGCGCTAAAATAACTTGTTGTACCTTGTCCCAAGCATGTTCTGTCGGATTCAAATCAGGCAAAATACTTGGTCAGTCCATTCGTTTAACGGTTTCATTTTCCAGGTAGTCTGTTACGATGCAAGCCCTGTGAGGTCTACCATTATCGCTATTACAATAAAATCATCACCGATAACACTTGCATTCGGCCTGACAATAGGGTACAGTATGTCATCTTGGTATGTTATCCTGTAAGCTTTCCTGTAAAATAACGTACACGTCGGTTTTTTCCGGTTTTTACTGATACCACCCCAAATCATCACAGAGCCACCCAAAAGTGCGACTCATCTGTAAAAGAACAGGGTTCTAGTGACGCAGTTACCTATTGCCATGGTTTCATGCTAATAACGTGGCTCAAGGGTTATAGTTTTTGACATGTAGATATATATTGCTTTTTAACTTTTTATGCCCCCGTAAACGAAGTTTCGGGGGTATATAGTTTTTGTCGTGTCCGTCTGACTGTCTTTCTGTCTCTCTGTCTCTCTGTTTGTCTGTTTGTCCGCAAAAACTTTAACTTTGCACATAACTTTTGATTTACTGGAGGTATGACTTTCATATTTCACATGTGTATTTCTTATGATAAGACCTTTCTTTGGGTACCAAAAAATTTGACCTTTTGACCTTGACCTTGGAGTTTGACCCACTTTTACATGAAAATTTTAAAATTTTACTCAGGCCATATCTTTTGAACAGTAGATACCAGGACATTTATAATTCACATATGTATTCTTCGTTAAAAGACCTTTCATTGGATTTCAACAACCTTGACCTTTTGACCTTGACCTTGTAGATTTCTGTACTTGTGGAAAAACTTTAACCTTTGCCATAACTTTTGAACGGTAAGGGATATGGCTTTCATACTTCATATATGTAATCCTTGTGAGAAATCCTTTCATTGAATATCAAGAACTTTGACCCCTTGACCTTGGCCTTTGAGTTTGACCTACTTTAAAAAGCAAATCTTGACCATAACTTTTGAAGAGTTTGGTCTAGTGCTTTCATCTTTACATATTCAATTCTTGTGACAAGCCCTTTTATTTGATAACAAGAACTTTGACCTTGACCTTGGAGTTTGACCTCCTTTTTTAAAAAAAATTCACCTTGGTCATAACTTCTGAACGGTTAGGGCAAGGACTTTCATACTGTACATAAGTATTCTATATTACAAGACTTTTCATTGGAAACCAATTACCATGACCTTTTGACCTTGAGCTTGGAGATGTTGGTACTTACTGAAAATACTTTAACATTTGCCTACTTTCAAATTCCTTTATTGTTTTCCAGTGAGAATACCCTACTTTTGGTACCAATTAATCAAATTTGCAATAAAGAAAAGTTTAATCTTTGCTATGTTGCCATACGGGGGCATCAGTGTTTCACACACACATCTTGTTTGCTGTTATTTTTTCTTCAAGTATATTTCACAATCTCTTAAACTTGTAAATGTCTCCTAACTTAAGAATCACTTAAATTTCAAAGAAAGAAATATACACTTTGTGTATGATAACAAGAAAACAAGGTCAAATTTGTAACGATAAATAGTTTTTAATAAAGGTAGAACTGATTAAGTTTAAAGTGTTTCAGTTTCTAACTACTGTGGAATCATCAATGTTCGTCGGTAGCCAATGTTCGTGGAGTTTGGTGCTTACGCTTACAACATTATTTTAAAACACAAATTCGTTTATGTTATAAACACATTGATGAAGAAAAACTAAATCTAGTGCATGAACGTGAAACACAGGAATACACATCCATCTTAACTGTTAAATTATTATAAGAATGTAAAAAGATTATTTCCTAGTTAAGATTTTGATATCATTATTCCTGTTAATTATCTGTTAATTATCTGTGACCTTTCGTACATTACAGGTTGTAGATTCTTCGGATGATCCATTGCAGTTGGATTCACCATCTTTTGGGAAAGGGTTAAAATTGAAATGTGAAAAAAATGTTTCCTACTTCAACTTCTGAGATCATTATTCTGTAAATTACCTGTGCATTCTTGTGCAATACAGCTTGAAAGATCTTTCGATAAGCCACTGCACAGGGCCCCACCATTTTGTGGGGAAGGGTTGTTACAACTTCTCCATCTAGACTTACTCCCGGTACCACAGGTTTGTGAGCAGGTTGACCAGTCTCCCCACGAGCTCCAACCACCATCAACCACTGTAAAGATCAGACATTTTGTTGCATAATTACCTTTGAACATTATATCTAAAATTCAGAAGAAAGCTTCAAAGTTCCAGTGTATTTATTTGAATCAATAAAGCAATGATGTAAATCAACACCGGAACAGTAAATAGTGCAAGGAAATACTAGTAACCTTTCTTTACTTCAATAAGTTTGTGCATTCTTTATGTGGGGAATTCATTGAAAAAAATATTGCATTATTAAAATGTTTGGATAGATTCAACCGCGGTAAATGTTTTTTCTGTATACGTAACACGTGATTTAATTGGAACTTACAGCAGATATGCACCAGGCAGAATCACAGACAGCTCGTTCCTAAGATTATTAGGGAATTTTCACCTTTCCATTATTTAAGCTGAGGCAATTATGAATGATGCAATGGGTTTTGCAGGCATTTTTTTTTAAATAAAACATGCATCGCATCGACATGAAATTCAAAAGAAATATTTTATATTCACGTGTTCTTCTGTAATTTTTCAAAATTAATGTGGTTTAAAGAATTCGAATCTGATTAAATTTTATCTGAAAGGTTCACTGCTTCATTCTTTTTTAAATCCCCTTGACCCCATTTTCTTTTACTTTAATTTCTTAGTATATTTTACGACAAAAATTCATTCTAGGTACCTTTCAGGTTTATGGCAAGAATCGTTATAAAAGCTATAACGGCTATTGTCAGCAACACACCAAGAACTATTAAAACAATCCTGTGTTTTTGTCTTTCAGCTGTATGACTCACCTCACCTAATTTTAAATAAAAAATGAGGAATATGCATTGATATATTATAATCAGTAATGAAATACAGTTTAACATGTCCCATTAATGTATTATGCTGGCGTTTTCTCAAAAGCATCTCTTAATATCTCTCAAAAGTTGTGCTTCCTTACCTTTTTTCAAACCTTCATTTTCAGGACTAACCGATGACATTGTTTAAGATATATCAGATAAAAGTCACTTGTTTTTTTCCTCTTCCTATAAGCATACCCTGTATCTTTCTTATGCTATATGAACTACACGGAGAACAAGACATTAAATTATGTCAGGCTTATTTCTACGTAATCATTCCTTATATTTTTGTACTTCAAAGATGTATTTACTTGGAGAAGCACAATGGATCCTTTAAAAATGAAGTAAAATTATATTTGATAAACCTTATCAATGGTATATTGATTCAAACTGCATTTCATTGGAGTGCAAGTTATTCTCCCCCGTGGTTTTAAAGTATCATGAGTTTCAAATCACTTAATTTAATTGCATTTTTTTTTTTTGCATGGAATTATTTTTTAGTGTGTATCATCGTCTTAATTCATTAATTTTCTTGTCGCAAAAACAGTTTTTTAAAGTGTTTAAAAAAGAGTGTATCATTTCAAAAAAAAAATGATGTTAATCTGAAAATTCCTTCTGCAAATTTATTTTAAATCGCGTATGTTATCAGAAATACCCTGGTAAAGTACAGTATTTAAAGTTTCAAAGTTTTCAATATAGTGTCATTGTGAATACTTTAGTAAATGTATGCCTTCAAAGTACTAAAGATTTTTTTTTCTAAACTCAAAATCATAAGCAAATTACTATCGCAAAGTTGTCATAACGATCACTTTAAAAAAAAAATTGTTTCCAGTATAAAGTTATCACTATACTAAATCACACTTTTCATAATGATCACTAAAGTAAATCAATCACACATTTCAAAGATAACACTAAAGTAAAGCAAGGTTTGATCATTTTCACCATCATAAATTAGTGTTTCATAGTTCAAACATTATGGGTGTGCATACAAGTACACTAGTACATGAATGTGCCTTGTGATTGGTCATTTTCAAAATTACTTTATTTAAAAAAAACAAAGTACTCTGAGGTTGATATTAAAGAGATACTCGAGTTTCCGATTGAAAATATCTATCATGTTTTTGAAAACCAGGTCTCTCAACAATCCACTAGAATTCCAGTGGGTCACAATTGAAATTTTTTAAAAGATATGTTAACGACGTATTGCCAATAAACATAATGGTTGTTTATATTCTTATTGTAACACGATGTATACAAGCAAATTCGAAATAAAAGATATCTCAAAGACATTTGTAATTTAAAATTTACTAGAAAAAGACGTTGATTGTAATCTAACATTTAAGATAAAATTTAAATCGTCCAGTTCTCTTACTTTTGTAGCAATACACTCTTGTCACCTGCATACCGGTTTCATATCTCTCAGTTGATTTCATACCTAAGAGCATGCTCATCGTACGAACAATTCCACAACGCGTTGAGTTACTGACAAAAAAATTGATGAAACAAGAATATCAACAAGTTAGTTTAAAGTCATCATTTCGTAATTTCTTTTGCCGATACAATGACTTTTTCAGAAAATACAATCTATCATTAAGTCGAAATCCAACTCTTTTTTATCCTGATTGTTAGGTCATTATTTTTAGATTCAGTTGTTAACAGAATTTTCGAGTTTTCTCCCGATGATGACAAAAAGCACACGCCGCATAAAATGTTGCTTTATACAGTGATAAGAATAAAAAATCTAATTTCACAAAGAGAAACTAAACTGTATTTTCCTATGTAGCTTTATGCTCTAAACTATATTTTATCATATTCTAGTGCGCTGTCTACATCATTGACAAAATGAAGATAAGGTCATTATTTATTGAGAAACTGTCATTTTTATCCATCAAAAATTCAAATAGAAATTATTAGTAAAGTTTTTTTTTTTTGAATTTTAAAGACCAGTTCTTTTAAAAGCAGATTTTACATCTGATAGTGTTTACACCAGATATTGAATGATTTTATTAAGATAAGATAAATCGTTATTATTTCCATGTATTTTTGAATAAATAGTTGTTGGTTGTTAAATTTAGTTTGTTAAGTTTAATTGATTCGTAAAAACGATCTTATTTAAGAAAATGTTTGCTCATCCTTATCAGAATAACATTAGACATTTGACATTTTCACTTAAGCTTTTATCAAAAAATGCAAGTAAGCAAAGTTTGATTCATTAGAATATAACCTAAACTTTTTTTGCAAAGACATGACAATGAACAGTTTTGCCATCTGTTTTAACTATAGATATTGTGAGCTCACTAGATGATACCCACAGCCTCCCGTATGGTTGTTTGAGCTTTAGCATCACATACTTTTACTCAAAGAATATTTTCTGTTATGATGTGCTTGGAATATTAGAAATGGATCCCAATTTATAACTTTAAAATAAATGTTACAATTTCCTTTGACAAATTTTTCAAAAAATGCAGATATATTACAGAATATATTTAGATTTTTATGAACCCTAATACTGTACTTTTTATTTGAAATATATCTTCAATCATAAATATTTTTCAAACTATTTATGTAAAAAAGATTATAACTATAGACATTGTTACATCTGATAGAAATATGATAAATGTTAAAAAGATGAATAAAAGAGTAAAATTTAAGTTCAAAAAGGTCAACTTAATTGCATTACAGCTAAGTAAGATGCCAATTGAGGCCCAATTTTCTCTGCGATTTTGTCATACTATGTGAATACTTATCCAAAATATACTTCTCAATTTTTTTGGATATTACAAATTTCACGAATGACATACCTTAAAGGTAAATAATCGAAAATGAAAATGAAGGCGGATATTTTCAATACATCTAAATCCTGTAGATTGGCAAATAACCACGATGGTTTTAATGTCGCTATGTTTGCGATTATTCATTTTTCCGCGAAATTAAACCCATCGTGAATGTCATTATTTGAAAACGTTGAACTGCTCATAAAAAATTTTGAATTAATAACTTGCAGCGTGAAATTAAAACTATCGCAACTTTTTGAGATATCGTGAAATTTTAACACCGTTGAATTAAAACGACATACAGTATTAGTTGCATTTTATATTTATTTGTGTCTTTTGTTTTCTTCTGGTAGAGGCACATCATGCAATAAGGAACTAAACATAGTGAATGAAAATTATATATTAAGTAAACAAAATGAAGGAAATCGCTTGGCACAGAGTTAATTGCACACAAAACGACCAGGTGCAGTATTACTTTACTTTTGCTTATATCTTTACCTGTAAAAAGATAAATTGAACATACTAATGCAGTTTAAAAGCTTATGTGTTTCCTAAAATATCGAATGTGACAATGTTTTTCATTTCATTTGCACTTTGAAAATATTTAAATTAACTATAAAGTATATTTTGTGTTTATTGATTTAATCAGTAATCTCTTCGTAATATTTTATAAAAGAGTTTCCGCTAGATAAAAATGCATATTCTGCATCACAACAACGTGTGTTTGTCTGAAACAGTCTATTTCGAATTATCAGAATCACTTAAATTCTACGTGTTTAACAGTGATATGCTTTTAGTAAAGTGCTTATCAATATTAAAAATATCACTTAATTGAAATTATTTAAGTTCTATATTAGGAAAAACAGTAGTTAAATGCAGGACAATGAAAGATTTTTAATGCATTACCAAATTACCATACAGATGCACACATTTACCCGAGCTAATTTCGATAAAAAGATCTAGCGGAAAGGTATTCTTGCTATAATGTACAATTCGCAAGTTTTCTTATGGTGTACTTTATTTCAATTAATTTTTTTTAAATAATTGCAATGAAGTATTTTTAATGGGTACGAAGAGTTGTGCTACCAAATCTCCTTCTCTTATATGTTATATATATTAAACTAAAGAGATCATCGATCCTATTGTTTACCAGCAAACACTGAATCTACAGCTGGGATTAGAGACAAGTCCTTTGGATGACAACATATACAGAGGTATAACAGTTCGCACAAAAAGATCCATCAGTGCTCAGTGTCCATGATGTACGAGTAAAAGTATAGTTCTGCAGTCCTCCACTGTAAAATCATGGCGTCTCTATGTGATTGAAAATTGTATTCCGAGAGGCGAGTCAAAGAAAAACAAGCAAAAACCTATGAATAATGTAGCTTATTTCTAAATAATATAGATACATTATTTCCCAAAAATCCAGTTTTCTTTTTTTTAAATATTTTCAAATATTCAAACATTATCCTGGGTCCTATTAAGTAAACCATTTTCTTTTTAATTTAGTACAAAATATGGTTGATGAAAAACATAAACAAATAGAAGAATAATACATAGTGTATTTCGTGCATGCTGGCTATATCAATACGCAGAATCTAATACGTAACATTTCTTATATAGTCGTTATTAAAAAAATATGTTTAATGAACGTTTTACTCTGTAAGACCACTCAAAAGCCAGTGAATCGAACAATTTAGATGATGTTATGGCGAACAAAGTCATGATCCTTTTTTTTAAATGATAAAATTTATCATTTTACAGCGACCACAAAACTTTTTTTTTTATTTCTTCTCACAACTTCAAATTTATCATGTTGTTACCATGTTGCCTGTTTCCACTCCAACACTTTGGCCACCGTAGCGGTCACATTGGATACTGTGTGGCTGTCATTGGTTGAAATGGAGGCTGTAGAAAATATTGAAATTTAAATCTGAATTTACAATCAATTACACTTACATGCACCAGTTTAACGTTATGTACTTGCGCAACGGAACAAGATTGTCTATTTTTGTTTTGTGATGAAAACCCCATGTATCTATTTTATATCAAATATTGTATCATATTTTCATTGTATGTGATTTTAATAAAACGTTCTGAATTGTTATTCTCATTTTTCTCTGACCATTACCTCGTCTAGTCTGCAATACAATTAAGTTTTTATTTGGCTAACATTGTCTACATAGTCAGCATTACATCAAAACAAAAGGCGTATTGGTAGATATTGTCGTGTCTTTGATTTCGAGTTTACTGGAATATATGGAGATTTTATCGTTCATGATCAATTAGAGGATCTGATGGTATTGATTTCTTTTGTTTATTTTATTATTAATAAAAGAAGGTGTAGTTCATAGTATCAAAAGAACTAGTTTTCAAAGTTTCTTTCAGAGAGGTTGTATAAAGTTAAAGAAAAACCCGCACATTTAAATGTAACGAATTTCTGGAAAATATGGTGATTTTAAAGCTCTCCAAAGGACATGACATGTGTATTAAAATCATCTTTAAAATTCTAATAGATTGATTATATAATAGATAAAAGAAGAGGGTAACAATATCTAAACGCAATACTTAAAATTTCAAGATTAAGGTGCACTGTTGAATTAATGATTGTTTCAATATAAGTTTGTGCAAATCATCGCCCTGACCGCTCAGAAAAAAATTAAAAATAAATGATGATACCTGACTCAGAAGCAAAACATTTTGATATTCAAAAATCAACGAAAAATGTTCTATAGTGTAGAACAATCTAACTTATCGTATTTAGTAGATCGTTTAATAGAGAGGCTCTTGCCTTAATTATAATGCCCATCTATTTATTTGTTCTTTCCAGTGCATATATATTTCCGTTGATCTTTGTCCACATAAATAAACATTACTTCAGCGCATTACAATTTTGGTCTTTGATTGTATGTTATATATTTATTGCATGATAGTGACGGAGACATGACGATTTCTTCGCCCATAAAAAATTATATTCCATGAGGGCAAAGCTTGAGAGAAGGAACAGCTACTATCTATGTTAAAGTCTTTGGTTTGAGGCGGCAACGCGAACGAGAATCGAACCCGGGCCACCCGATCACAAGGTAAACGCTCTACCACTAGGCTACCGTGACTGGTCAACAGACCATTGAAACTATGCCTCTAATCATTAAGTACATTAAAATTGTTCACTTATTGCTCAATGGCCTTTAGCGACAAGACATAAATTTGCAGCCAATAACCAAAACGTGATTGCGTTTTCATATGATCACGAGTGAAAAAAAAGGACTGGACTGTATTAACAGAGATCCCGTGCTGCAATAGGTGTTGGCACGAACATGATCTCTCATATATAGTTAAACAAGAAACATGTAGACGCAAGCGTCAAAAATCGGCCGCAAACCAATTAATTGCAGAGTCCTTTCATGAATCAATTAGAAACTGAAATGCTTGATTTGTTATTAAAATATCACATATTTATCTGTTAGTTGATATATCCCGCTGACGTTAAACTTTTGCTTGCGACATTCCAGGATTTTCTCTAGTACATAATACATGTACATTACTATATTTATAAGCAAATTACACATAGTCGTCCTCAGCGTCTCTGCACTCAGTTTAATTGGTACAAACGAACTCTGGCGATGGTTTTTACATCTAAACATTAAAACTAAAGTTTAAACTTATCAATAACTTGCGATAGTTTTTTTAAATTAAACGTAATGATTATGTGGGGCTCCTTGTTCGCTCTCAGATATTAATCCCTCAAACTTTCTCCAGATCCGCCACTACATTTTTTCTCCATTGCAAGCCCTTTAACTATTTATTCGTGAAATAATTTTTTTTTTCAATAAGAGATGATTATATCTCTCTAGCATAGAGATATATCTTTTCAGGTTATAGAGATAACTCTTTGACTAATAGAGATATCTTTTTACCTTAGAGAGATACCTGTTTAAACAAAAGAGATATCTCTTTATTTAAGAAAGATGTATCTTTAAGCGAGAGAGATATCTCTTAAAGTTAGAGAGATATCTCTTTTACACGGATAAAAGAGATATCTTATTAAGGTAAAGAAATACGTCTTTTAATGAATAATATATCTTTTTTCCAGTGATCCTTAAGATTGAATAATTAAATCTCCTTTTTAACACGAACAAAACAGGAAGTCGATTATCTGGAACAGTTTTGCTGTTATAAGAAAAAAGACTGAGCATGCAATTCCCAGAATAAAAAAATGAATTATGTAGATAAAAATGCTATAAATTCCTTGTTTGAACAACAAATAATAATGACATCAATTTAAAAAAAAAAAAAGAAAAGTTTGATATACAGGAAAACGAAAGTAAGCATATAATCTCAAATGCAATGGGCCAAATTTTGTTAGCTTATGAAATAACCAACTATTACTAATTTAAAATCTAGAAAACACAGAATTACTTGTCATTTTTATTAAGTTATAATGTAGAATAACATGAATATGTTGAAATTTAAAAATTCCATAAATGTACAACCGTGAATAAAAAGCTTACTTCCGGTAAAGGGAGAAATCATTTCAAATGGAATTTCAATTAAAATAATGAAGAGAGACATCTCTTTGCAATAAAAAGATATCTCTTTTTGCTTGAATGATATCTCTTTTAGATACCTTTGAAAGATATCTCTTTCACTTTAAGAGATGTCTATTCGGATAAACTAAGAGAGATATCTCTTTTACTTTATTTTATATATCTCTTTAATTTCGAAAGATATCTTCAAAAACAGATATCTTTCAAGGGGAAAGAGATAGCTCTTCAAGTGGAAGAGATGTCTCTCTTATTAAAAGATATATCTCTCTAAATATAAGAGATATCTTTTTAAGTTTTAGAGATATCTCTTTCTCAAAGGGATAACTCTTAAAAATGAGAGATACCTCTTTAAGTCGGGAGATATCTCTTTTTTTAAGAGATATCTCTCTAAAATGAGAGATATCCCTATAATTTTAATATAAACTTTATTTTCCGAATAAAAAGCAAAAGGGCTTGCCATACTTCTCTATCTTTTTTGGGTGTGAGATGTGGCAGGAAAAGGCTTGGCATATTGTAAAAAGCGCTTTATTCTCATTTATTGGAGCAAAATCTCGTAATATTTTTTTTTTATAATAAATTAACATATAATCATATTTTTGAAAATTTTCCGTATGAAATGTACATTGTATTTATATATACACGTTAATATAAATTATATACAACAAATTCTGTTTAAATAGATGAAATAAAATACTTTTTATTTTTATATAATGCGGTCTTTGCTTTAAACTATGCCCAACACGTGTGCGTAATTTGTCCTTCAGTCATGTCAGAGTTTGTCCATCATGGATCTAGGATTGAAAGCCTGAGAAGCAAGTTAATGATTGCAAAAATAAGAATTTGATAAACTTTATGGATAAGGCCTAGGCCGATGTTAAAAACCCAGTAATTGTTGCCTTATATAAGTGGAGATCTGAAAAATTGAATCTGCTCAAAAATTATCTTGATGAAAAAAAAGTAGTCAGTTTTATTGCGTGTTTGGGTCAAGATTGCTTTGCTATTGTTAAAGGGAAAAAAAACAATGCATACATTGGCATGTATCTGAAGAAAAATATTACTTTGTAGTAATTAATAGTAATATCCTAAGGCAAATCTTACCTCAGTATCACACAGGACACAGCTCAATAAGATATAAGTGTGCTAAAAATGTGAAAGTTTACCATTTTCCGGGTGCGGTAATTCCAACTCTGACTTAACACGAAAACTTACACAACTAAGATAAATTTATGCTACCCAATACCACACTCTTTTACTGGAAACTGGAAATGCCGATGCAAATGAAGCAACAGAAGACAACTTGTTTTTCGCGACAGAGACCTAGATTATATCATAGTTTTGACCATTAATAACGTTCATTTATTAAAGTGTGGCGGTTTCCCATTTCTATAATATTTGCAGGAACATTGCAAGAAACATGCATGCCAATCTGTTGTTCGCAGCAATCAGTTCGTAGGAAACATTTACAAATTGAATGTTTGCAGAAAATTCGCAAGAAGGTAAACAATTTAAAAGACACAATGGAATACAGACTGTATTATGGGTCTATATGAATACGCCCTTCGAAATGTTTGAATTGAAGTCGTAGTTATCTCAGTATTTCGTTCTTTCGAACAAAAGACTAAAATATCTACAACTTCAATTAAAACATTTTGAATGGCGTATTCATATAGACCCTTGATGTCACAGTGGTTAGAGCGTCTGCTTTTGAATCGCGAATGAATGAGACAATATTTACGTCGCGGGTTCCAGTCCCACTGTGGGTCGTGGAGACCGGTCTTTCGAATGAGATTGAATAAACCGATGTTCTGTGTTTGTGCTGGCTCGGAAAGATCACTCACTGTTTTTCATCGGCAAGTGATGTCATCTCCATATGAGTGCAAAGCTTTCGAGAGGGACGTTAAACAACATTCAATCAATCAATCATCTAAAACATTTCAAAGTGGTGAATTCTGTGTTGACCTTAAGTACAATCTGTTTTAATTACAGTAACTGGTTTGACTTGTTTACCTTCTTGCGAAAGAATAAACTTCAGGAGCGCTGTGGAAATAATATATTCGGGAATTGGTGTAAAACATGTGGACACTTAATACTTAAAAAGTTTGTCCCAAAATGTTGTAGACAAAGAAAACGGTTCAGTTACTCTTCGCTAAATAAAGTTTCGTTTCATAACATAGTAAAAAGCATCATTTCATGATCATGCATGGCTAGTTTGTTGACATCATCACGTTTAAAAAAAGAAAATGATGACAAAATAAAGAAAGCATATAAATGTACCAGCGCACTATGACAAGCTTAAAGAACGTCTCGTATAATGTCATGATCACTTTATAATTTCTGTCCCATGTGCTTAAGATGCGACCCTTAGGCATGCAATTATATTTTCATATTTCAAAAACAACTCTTGAAAGTGGGATTAATTGAAATTCATTATCGTTATAGTTTTTTTACTAAATAAAATTTCAGACGAAATTTAGTGGAAAGATCGCCTTACATTGTATGCAGCAGTATGTAAAACTGATACATCTAATTCATTCTAACAATGTGTCAAGGTCTTCTTTTTTATGTTTTGCTCATACGATGTGTTATCGAACATTGACACATACGAATCAGACTTCGTGCAAAGCTTCTGTGAACCATCGTATTAACTGAGAATATTAAAGAGTCACAGTCAAAATCAAAATTAATTTTAACGTCAAGGCGGCACAGTGAGCATACCTAACATTTTGTATTGCGCTCTTAAAAAACGCTTTTCCAGACTAAAAGCAATACAATGCAATGCTGAAAGAATGGCAACTACAGAATATGTCTAAAGGTTTGCTTTTGTTCATTTCAGTGGTATATTTTTATTTCGTTACCACGGTTGTCACAATGATGTAGATTGATGTACATAGCATTTGTGTTGACCTATTGAATTGTTTTATTAATCATAAAGAGATGTGATTTCTTAAGTAGTAATGTCGTATGATGTCTATATGTGACATAAAAGCTTGGTGTCTGTTGATATATGTTATAAGTTGTGCAAGCTGTGCATCTATTGATCATTTTATATAAAAGTCGTATGCATGTGTGTACATAGTCTTGATACTTTTCCTCGTGATTTGTAGATCCCATAAATTGCTATATTTCTTATTATGAGTCAATCTACATTCATATTTAGGAGAACATACTGTAGATTACTTATTTTTTGCGTTATCTTGTCTTTATTGCTGCGAAACGGGGCCACTTTCAAACTATGAATCATTGTTCGTGTTTTATACACAATTATTAACCTAATAAACAAAGGAATTGTAAAATTGACAAAAAATAAAATGTTGAAAGACGGATTCTGTAACATTTATCAAATCCATAATAATTAATGTTTTCATATAAATAATATTTCATCGAATTACAATATATATTCTTATTTTACTTTAATATGTATTCACAATTGAGTGGTACTAAAGTTTATAAAGTAGCTAAACATTAAAAGATATTGATAAAAGCAACATCATTTAATATTGCCAATTGTATTCGAGACTATTTAACGAAAATCAAGGTAATTCAGGTATCCTGACCCTTAACATCCTTAAGTCGTCATTAAGCTGCCATTAAGCCATTGATTAAAGATGGTTTTCCGTCTTTTGGATGTGAATTTTATTCAAAATATTGTTAAGCAATATACAAAATACCACAGTAAAATATGAAATTTATTATACTATAGACTTGATTTGTAATGTATACGAAAATTGATGGTTACTGAGTTACAAACCTTTGCATACTCAGTACTTTGTAAAAGCACACGTTGCATATTTAAAAAGTTCGATAATACACCAGATAGAATTTCTACAAAGCTTAGTGAATAAGCGCTGAACATTCGATTATTCAATGAGAAGATATGCATCCAAATTGAAGGGAAATTACACAAGATGTTCAAAAAATTTTCACTTCTTCTCTCCTGGCCATTCTATAAAGTACACAAAATATTGATAAATGTATTTCAGAAATGCATGTATTATTAAGGATATATGTTACAATGCATGCTCTTTCTAAGTTAGATTTCAAAATAATTTGACATTTCTATTCAACAATTATAAGGAAAAAAGAAAAATACATTCTTTTGAATACTTTACATCGTATTATATAAGACATATGCGCAGAAATATGCATATTTCATTTAGTCTGAAACATATTAAGAATCCCTCTTAAAGTTAAAGTTTATCCAAAAGTGAACTTAATGTAGAAGTTGTAAAATTTGTGCCGAATTTCTTCTTATTTCAACTTAAAAATATTCTTATCATAATTATCAAAATTCATCGATACTAATTTATACTTTTGTTGATTTTTTTATTCATTTATTTAGTTACCATCACATGGTTTTGTATTACAGGTCGAAAAATCAATCGACAAGCCGATGCAGTCAACTCCTCCATTTTTGGGGAAAGGTTTGCTACAACTTCTGATTCTATATTTTGCTCCGACATCACAAGTTTTTGTGCAAGACGACCATTCTCCCCACGAACTCCACCCACCATCAACTACTGTAAACGAATCGAAGACATTTAATCAATTAACTTATGCATTTTCAATTCCAATACTAGTTCTTCGGACGAACTCGAAACAAAGGATATCACGAATTCTTGTATATTTTTTTTAGGTATCTATTAGAAGCAGAGAGATATAGAAAAGTTCGTTATTGTTTCCCTGCCACAAAACTGCCTGATACATAGTAGATGTGATAACTTCAACTTTTTTATTGTTAATTCCCTTTATGTGTGTAGAAAGGTACTCAATTCAACAGTTTATAGATTGTCTTTATAATGATCACAATTCGTTATTTTCCATTTCTTCTTTAAACAGAAAATATTATTGAAAATATAATCCTGTCACAAATTTAAGTTCTGAAATATACAAAGGATGATGTGAAATAACTACTATCAGGGGGGCCTTTTTCCATGACTAATATACTTAATCTATAACGATTTTGATAGTTTTCAAACATGAGTGAATAAATACGATGCCTTTTGAATAGTTTCAATAGTTTTGACGAATTTCGATTATAAGGAATACTGCATTATCTATGCATTTTTAGCTCAACTGAGCCGAAGGCTCAAGTGAGATTTTCTGATCAAAATTAGTCCGTCGTCTGTTGTTGTTGTCGTCGTAATTTTTTTACATTTTCATCTTCTTCTCAAGAACCACTGGGTCAATTTCAACCAAACTTGCTACAAAGTATTACTAGGTAAAGGGGATTCAAGTTTGTTCAAATGAAGGGCTACGCCCTTTTCCAAGGGGAGATAATTATGAATAAGAGAAAAATAATGGCATTTTCAAAAAATCTTCTTCTTTAGAACCACTGGTCCAGGAAAGATGAAACTCATGTGGAGGTAGTGTAGATTCAAGTTTGTTCAAATCATGACCCCCGGGGGTAGGGCGGGGGGCAATATGGCCGATCAAAGTTTAACATAGGAATATAAAGGAAAAATCTCTAAAAAACCTCTTCTCAAGAACCACTGGGCCAGGAAAGATGAAAACTCATGTTGAATCATCCTCAGGTAGTGGAGATTTAAGTTTGTTCAAATTATGACCCCCGGGGGTAGGGTGGGGCCAAACAGGCCAATCAAAGTTTTACATAGAAATATATAGAAAATTCTTTAAAAATCTTCTTCTCAAGAATAGCAAAGTCATAATTGATCATATTCTTATGGAAGCATCCTCAGGAAGTGTAGATTCAAGTTTCTTCAAATCATGACCCCCGGGGGGAGGGTGGGGCCAAAATGGTCGATCAAAGTTTTATGCAGGAAGTATTTAGGAAAAAATCTTTAAAAATCTTTTTCTTAAGAACCATTGAAACAGGAAAGATGAAACTCATGTGAATTCATAATCATGTGCTTTTTCCTAGCCGATGTGCTTAGGTGAGCGATGTGGCCCTTGGGCCTCTTGTTAGACCATATCAGGGCAAATGTCGGCCTGGTTTGTGATAATATGTTCTTTTATGGACAGAGAATAGCGGGTCTTAGTATAAATATTTTTAAGCTGAACATTTCTCATAAATAGGCACTGTCAGACAGGTATATAAACCGTTCGATTTCATTACACCCGATTGCACACTCGTCTTAGATTTTTTGCGTTCATTCCTTTTTTTATGTGCATTTTCTTTCTGTTAATAATGTATTGACCTGTATTTTTCGTGATACCTTTGTCCTGTTTTGAAAAAAAAATGATAATTTCATCGCGACCGAGTGGCATGGCTTTGTAAGATGTACGTCTACATTCGTCGGACCTCTACAGCAAAATACATTGAACTGATAAGCGATCTACTTCTTATACATGGATTGTAGGGAGAGCGTTGAAGAACAGGAAATATGGCAGACTATGCCTTTTTAAGAGTAGTGTTCAGCTTCGATAATACACATGGATTCTCGGGGTTGACGGTTTCTGGTCGAGAAATGCACATTGAATTTGTACTCACTGATACTCAGAAATTCGTTTAGACCTAGCGAATTACCCTCTAAACATGTTATAAAACTTTGAACTATATATAACTATCAATCAAATGTTTGTTCAATAAAAAAAAAATCAGAAATTTTCGTTTAAAGTTTGATATTTTCTCAAGTAGTTCAAAGATTTTTTAAAAGGCCCTTTTACTTTAGTATAAAGATAGGGCTTGTGATACATTGATACCCCCCGTACGACAACTTATGGCAAAAAATTTGAATCAAAAATGGTTTTGATTTATTTTTCTCAAATTTCTTCAATCAAGCTGTAATTGATTTTTTTTCCTGGTATTATTTATAATAAACATTATACCTTTCAGATGAATGGCCAAAATCGTTATAAAAGCTATAACGGCTATTGTCAGCAACACTCCAAGTACTATTGAAACAATCCTTTGTTTTTGTCCTTCAGCTTTAAAGTTCACCTCACCTAATTTTACATAAAAATATGAGTAAAATGCATTGACATATTGTAACAAGTAATAAAATACAGTTTAACATGCCCCATTAATATATTATGGAGACACTTTCTTAAAAGATCGTTCAATATCTCCCAAAACCTGTGCTTCCTTACCTCTTTTCAAACCTTCATTTTCAGGACTAACCGAGGACATTGTTTCAGATAGAGTGTTTCCTCTTAAGCATGCCTTTATCCTTTTTATTTTATATGAGCTACACTGAGTATAAAACATTAATTATATCAGGCTTATTTCAACGTATTTTTGTACTTTACAGACGTATTTCCTTGGAAGCATAATGGACCCTTTAAAAATGATGTAAAATTATATTTGATAAAATTTTTCATTGCTTTATAATTTGAAATTGCATTTCATTGGAGTGCAAGTTAGTCCTTCCCGTGGTTTTAAAGTACCGTGAATTTCAATTCACTTAACTTAATTGAATTTTATTGCATGAAATTATTTTGGAGTGTGTACATGAATATCATCGTCTTAATTCATTAAATTTCTTGTCGCAAAAACAGTGTTTTTTAGTGTTTGAAAAAGAGTTTTTTATTTCAAAGAAGAAAAAGGACTTTAATCTGAAAATCTGAACATTCCTTTTTCAAAATTATTTAAAATCGTGTATGCCATCAAAAATACTTTAGTAAAGTACAGTAATCAAAGTTACAAAATGTTTACTAAAATGTCATAGTGAATACTGTAGTAAATGTATGCCTTCCAAGTACTAAATTTTTATTTTTGTAGACTCAAAATCATAAGCAAATTACTATCTCAAAGCTTTGATGACAAAAAGCAGACGCCGGGTTTGAACGGTCGTCAGAGGATGTTCACCTCTCGATAGCACTTGATCACACCTCTGATTTTTTGTAAGTCTCTGTTTGCTTTGCTCCAGTGTTGCATTGTTTAATGGAGTTTTGCAATTGAATACTATTCGTTATTGTCATCTCCCTCGGGAGATGACACATTAAGATTGTATGCCGGAAGTGAAGTCCTAGTGTAAGCCTCCATTAATCTTTCGGGAGTCCTCGATGTTTTACAGAGTTCCAAGTAGCCTGTAAACTGGTTTTCTTTTAGAAGAACTAGCTTAGGAGTGTGTGATCTACTTTCGGTTTAGGCTATTTGAAAGCCAAGGAAAATTTAGAAAAGAAGTACGATGCTTATAAATATCTATAGTTTCGGTGTGTCGTATATATATTGATCCTCAATACTATGCCTTATTAAATGGGTAAGCCACACAAGGAGAATTGACAATGACGTGATTTCTATATATAGATTTGTTGACGGGAAGGGAAAACTGGTTCTCGCACAAAAG
>PRKT01000565.1:209252-226507 GCA_003671525.1 Saccostrea glomerata | reverse complement strand
TAACTTTTCTATCGTCAACTTCCCTTACTTATGCAGCAATATACCTTCATCACCTGCATACGGAGTATTTATATCTCAGTTGATTCGATACGCAAGAGCATGCTCTACGTATGAACAATTTCTTAAACGAGGTAAATTATTGACAAGCAAGTTGATGAAACAAGAATATCAACAGTCTCGTTTGAAGTCATCATTTCGTAAATTCTATGGTCGATACAATGACCTTGTCAACAAATACAATTTATCATTGAATGAAATGCTGACGGACGTTTTTCATACCAATTGTTAGTCCATTATTTTTACACTGAATTGACCACGGATTTTTTCCGTTATTTCCTGATTATGACAACGAGCACACGGCGGGTGTGACCGGTCGGCAGGGGATGCTCACTCCTCCATGGCACCTGATCTCACCTCTGATTTTTCGGAGGTCCGTGTTTGCTCTGCTCTTATTTTGTATATTTGTTTAATGGACGTTGAGATTGAATACTGTTCGTTATTTCCATATCCTTATGATAATCATTTGTATCCATCAAAAATATAAATAGAAATTACCAATGAAATTTTAGATTTTAGATATCAGTTATTTAAAAGCAAATTTAAGTAGTGTTTACACAAGACATTGAATGATTTTATTAAGATAACATACATGTAAATCGTTATAAATTTGCCATTTGTTTTTTGAATAGATAGTTGGTGGTAGCTAAATTTAGTTTTTAAAGTTTAATTAATGTTTGGCACGGAGTGTGCTCAAAACGATCTTAATTAAGAAAATGTTTGGACATCCTAATCAGAAGAACATTAGACATTTGACATTTTCAGTTAAGTTTTCAACACTAAATGCAAGTAAGCAAAGTTTGTAGCATTAGAATATAACCCAAACTTTTTGCAATTGAATGACAATGAACAGGTGTCCTATCTGTTTCAACTATTGAAATTGTGAGCTCACTACATGACACATACATCCTCCCTTATGGTCCAAAATGGCAAAGTCTATGTTTTGCACCATCGGAGACCCGAAATAAGCGTCAGATCAAAAATTAAAATTAAAGTGGCACAATTGCATTATGTAAAAATTAGTCTATGTAATATCAACGAAGTATATTTCATGGTTTAGAAGGAGTTGCGGAAAAGAGATGTGTACCCCTCAGTATGATAGAAAAATGATCATGTCAATGTTTTGCTCTGGGGAAAACCAAAATAGGTGCAGCTCAAAAGGTAAATTAGGAGAGGTACAATGAAACTATATAACAAAGATTTTGGAAAGTCTCATTGAATTTCAATCAGTTGTAAAAGAGTAGTTGCGGATAAGAGATGGGTACCTGAAAGCGTAACAGACGGACGTACAGACAGACGGTGGGGCGGATACCACGATCACTATATAACCCCCTACTTTTCAAGCTGAGGGGGTATAATTCAGAGGTAAATTTGTATTCAAGCATTAATAAATACCTATATAAAGAAAATTCCTTTTCCTTTTGCAATTGAAAATATGTTGCTACCATACAATAAGATAATACATGTAAGTTATCATTTTTTGCAAAGAAGCCTGGGAAATGTTCTACTGTTTGATAACGTTGATTTAGATATCTGTAATTACAATTCATTCGGCATTTGTTTGATTATTTCACAACCTATGTGTGAAAAAATCATTGAATTTGGAAAGCCCCCGTTTATTCTCTTTTGTTTGGTTTTCCTGTGGACTAGTACTTTAATTTGAAATGGACTTTAAAGTTTGTTATTTGCTTTTAAAAAGGTACAAGCAGAACCTATTTTTTCAAAGGTATTTATCATCATTCAATTTTATGACATATTAAATTAAACAATGCAAATTGTTCATAATTCAATGAAAAGGCAGCTCAAAAATTTAGTAATAAGCATAATTTTTGAGATGCCCACAGACCCCAAATTTTCGATGCTATTTTGTCAGATTTTTTATGAATACTTAATCCAAAATATACTTCTCAATTTTTTTTGAAATAACAAAGAATTAAGTACGTTACCTATAATATGGAGGCCCACTATTTTCCGTAATTTAATACACAGGTTTACCAAAATATAAAATCTATATGCATGTACTAGAAGATTGGTAGTTTTAAAATATGCGAAGCATAATTTCCACACTCCGTTATTTAGACGTATACACCAGGTTTAAAGATCCGTTTTTTCCGGAAATTGCTAGTTTTTCCACTATTTTCAACAGATATTTATAAAATTGAACTGTGCACATCCCTCGAGCAAAATAAAACACGTATATTTCAAAACATTTTGATGAAAGACAGATGAAAACAGGGATAATATTTGCTCGAGGAATGTGCAGTATGTTTATTTTGACTTTACATCACTATTTCCGATGGCGGATTGAAAGTTCATTGAGAGGTGTAATTTAATTATGTTAAATTATGTCACATTAGTTCATAAAATGTTAATAAATAAATACTTCATGCATCGGCAATATATATTTATTTTTTATGTAAGTCTATTAGTCATGAAAAATAGCATACAAACTGGAAAATATGTAAGGATAATAAGGCAGATTACGATGGACCCTGCGATGTGTAACCTGCATCTGTCAAATATTTCGAAGAAGGATAAAGAGCCAACGAATACGCTAAATGATAAAAAAAAAATGTTCAATTGATTAATCGTATTAGCACAGAAGTAGAAAATGGGCCTTGCAAAGGACTGAAAGGTATAATTTTATTTTGAAACTGAGCGAGTTCATTTATAGCTACCGTCAGCAGATGTGAATAAATTACGTAATAACGCAAATGATGACGTCACAATAGATCAGTTTGATGTTCTTATACTTTAGTATTTTTTTTTAAACACTTACAATACCCCTTTGCAAGATCTGTTAAAAATTATCAATATTCTGAGGCCATATATGGTTGCATTCTCATATAAACGCACATGCATATTTATACGATACAGACGTACGGATCGATTTGATATATATAAATACCCCCCCCTCCCCCCGGCCCCCACCCCCACCCCGGGCAGCCAGATGTTTGATATTAAAAATGATAGTCTGAAAATGTCTTGATATTAAATTTCACGTTCTATATTTTTTGCTTATTCTGCTTCTAGATAAACTTTTGATTGCACCAGCCTTTATTTAAAGAGATTTTTTTTTACATTCCATGATGAATTAACGAAAAAGGCTTATTTTCACCAGGTATTCTATCTAGTAAATAAAAATTGCCACATAAACTAAAACGACTGTCATTATTTATCTGTCAGGGATCCCTGAAACGTCAAATGAAGACGGACTTGGGAAGCGACATATAAGTAAACATGATAGGAAGAAAATTCAAACACAAACTTTTTGGGGGAGGGGGGCATTTTGAATTAGGAGGGTTTGTTTAAGCAATTATTGTAAAAATAGGGGGGGGGTCATATTTACAGGTAGAATGCTCTGCGCGGCGGCCCTTAGTGATATATTGCCACTCCTGATTAGTTCCGATTTTCATTAAATGTTTTGTGTCCGGGGAAAAGAGCTGTAACTTATTTCAGACATACTGTTCCCTTTGATATATAAAGAAAGTTAAATAAATTTAGTTCTCATTAATCCGTATCACATCATCTTGTAAAGGTACATGTATATTCATTGTAAAGAAGTGTTGTGAAAAAAGGAGTGTTTTGAAAAAAAAGTTAAATTAGATTTAGATGCAATGTTCACAAAGTATACATGTACATGTATATTCGTTTAATCCTGAAAATCCTAATGTTTTAAAGTCATATACGGCATGCAGACTAAATCAAATTAAAACAGATTTTTTTATACTTTATATAAAGATCGGAATTCCTGTAAATTACACAATTTAAATCAATTGCGTTTCAGAGATATCCGAGATTTAAACAATAACCTATGTACATGTATTTATTTTCAAATTCATGAAAAAATTTAATTTGAACGTAGATAGCAAATATCTTCTTAATCTACTCTTAATTTCGTATTTATTTTTAACTCAGATAGACCAACTTTTTTCAGGTGCCGACTTCTTTCAGTGTCTATTTTTGGCACACAATACTACGTTTCCCTTATACCACTTTACCGTAGTAAAAGCTGGGGGGGGGGCAGCCTTTCAATGAACATTTTCAATAGTAAAAGTAATGTTGGGAAAATAGCTGCTACGTGCCTGTATAAGTCTGAAGAATCTATATCCCGCATTTTAATTTTAAAGCATTTTTATGTCAATGAAACATAATTATTAATGATATATCGATGTTTAACCTCTTGCGAATTTTTTTACTCATATGAAGACACCACCATTTGCCATGAAGGGCAATCTGATTAAAATTAAATCAGATCTATTTTTCGCTCCGAAATTCTGATAATTGATGTGCAAGGTTTGCAGCATATGTAGTACCAGCATTTCGGAGCATAACAAAGATCTGAAATAAAAATTAAACACAAGTCGTTAAAAGTACCAAGGTTAGATATATTTGCATTTAGTAAACATGATGGCAGATCAGTCTGCAATTAAAGAATGTGCATTACCTGTGATCCTAGAAAAAGGGGAGGTCTGGGTATGTGTTGGGGGAGGGGGGTTAAATACTTACCATGATTCAATAATGCTGAAAATCCTAACGGTGGATTAATGATTTCACGCGACTTGTCAGAAGGGGAATTTTCAATGTTAATTATTAACAAAAAAGACATCGTAGCTCCTTTTATTGTTTTTACACACTTTTTTTGTAAAGTTGAAAAAAATATGTTCACGTATACATGTGTATTATCATAAAGAAAAGCCAAAACTGAAAATTGTCTTTGGTAAATTTATATACATGTATCAACAAAAATCAAATTAAGATAGCCGTCTTCATTAAGAACCATCATGCACGAACAATGCCGTATGCAGTAAATTCATGTATGTCCTCGTGTTTGTTTTCTATTTACAAACTTAAACTGTATACAAAAAAAACAACAACATGAATAAAAGAAAGACATATCGTTTATTAAGAATTTTAAGATTTATTCGTGATCATGAAATTAGAATAATAAACTTCAAGCTATAAATCTTTCCATTGACTTTCTTGATGCATCTTTTTCTCGGAAAAAGTAGCAAAATCAATTACCAACAATACCGGTATTTCCGGTAAAGAAAATTAATATTTGAAGTCAGCAAAATTTAAATTCGGTCCACATTTTAAGAATAGCTCTGCCTCACAAAGGGAACAGAAGAGTAAGCTATAGCTTATTTCTAAGTTCAAAATTCATTTTTTTTGCGCTGTATCGGGATTTAAAACATTGAAATCCGATAACGTCAAGTTGATGTCATAACGTCATAGCGTTATTTTCTTACGAAAACATCCTATATTTAAAGAGCTCTCTTGGAAAAATGGTTTGATATAATAACAAAAAATAAAATGACTTAGGAAGTGATCATTCTAGACATGTTTCATGAACAATTTAATTAGAATTTGGGACTGGGCGGATTTTTGCTCATACCGTACTTTCTTCTTTAACGAATGACATACCGTAAAGGTAATAAATCGAAAACGAAAATGAAGGCGGATATTTTCGAAACATCTGAATACTGTAGATTGGCAAATAACCACAATGATTTTAATTTCGCTATGTTTGCGATTAATCATTTTTCCTCGAAATTAAACCAATCCTGAATGTTATTATCAGTTTTTAGAAAAGTTGAACTGCTCATTCGAAATTTTGAATTAATTACTTGCAGCGTAAAATTAAAACCATCGCACCTTTTTGCGATATCGTGAAATTTTAACATGGTGGAAATAAACGACTAACAGTATTAGATGCATTTTACATATATTTGTATCATTTGTTTTCTTCTGGTAGAGGCACATCATGCAATAAGGAACTAAACATAGTGAATGAAAATTATATGTTAAGTAAACAAAATGAAGGAAATCGCCTTGCACAGAGTTAATTGCACACAAAACGACCAGGTGCGGTATTACTGTACTTTTGCTTATTTATATCTTTACCTGAACAAAAATAAATTGAACATACCAATGCAGTTAAAAAGCTTATGTGTTTCCTAAAATATCGAATGTGACAGTGTTTTTCATTTCATTTGCAATTTGAAAATATTTAAATATATTATAAAGTATATTTTGTGTTTATTGATTTAAACAGTAATCTTTACATAATATTTTATAAAAGAGTTTTCCGCTAGATAAAAGTGCATATTCTGCATCACAACAGTGTATGTTTGTGTGAAACAGTTTATTTCGAATTATCAGAATCACTTAAATTCTACGTGTTTAACAGTGATAAACTTTTAGTAAAGTGCTTATCAATATTAAAGATAACCTTTAATTGAAATTATTTCAGTACGATTTATATTAAGAAACACATTAGTTAAATGGAGGACAATGAACGATTTCTAATGCATTACCAAGTTACCATACAGATGCACGCATTTACCCGAGCTAATTTCGAAAAAGGATCTAGCGGAAAGGTATTCTTGCTATCATGTACAACTCGCAAGTTTTTTCATGGTGTACTTTATTTCAATTATTTTTTAAATTAATTGCAATGAAGTATTTTTAATGGGTACGAAGAGTTGAGCTACCAAATCTCCTTCTCTTATATGTTATACATGTATATTTTAAACTAAATAGATCATCGATCCTGTTGTTTACCAGCAAACACTGAATCCACAGCTGGGCGTAGAGACAAATCCTTTGGATGACACCGTATCCACCGAGGTATCACAGTTTGCACAAAAGATCCATCAGTGCTGAGTAACCATGATGTACGACTAAAGTAAAGTTCTGCAGTCCTCTGCGTCTTTATGTTATTGAACATTTTTTTTTATTAGGGAGTTAAAGAAAAACAAACAAAAACCTGTGAATAATGTTACTTATTTCTAAATAATTTGGATACATAATTTCCCAAAAAATCCAATTTTCTTTTTTAAAACAATTTTCAAATTTTCAAATACTATCCTGGGTCTTATTAACCATTTCTTTTAAAAAAAATACAAAATAATATATAGTTGATCAAAACCACAGACAAATAAAAGAATAATACAGACCCTGAGACGTGATACTTCCCCACACGCTCGCTGCACGAACGGTACACGAACGCTACACGGTTTGCACGAAAGGCTTTGCACGAAAGGCTGCACGGTTTACACGAAAGGCTGCACGAAAAGCTTTGTACACGTTTCCCACACGCTTTGTACACGATTCTCGCATGTTTTGGCCTCGGTTTGGATTTTCTACTCGGAATATCTCGGACATTATTACGGTTTTATCATTAATGTAATGGAAATCTTTCACAAAGCCACATTAGGAGATGTTTAAATTAAACATCAGTTCACTAGTATCATGTAAACCGATAGAAATGTCTAATACTATGACAGTTGTAATTATGTAATAAATAATTGTCATTTCGTATTTATTTATTGATCCAAAGTAATTAAAAACGAAATGCCGATATCATGAATGACTGTTTGATAAATTACAATTTTCATATATCAGGCATTCATTATAATTATCTCTTGCATTTAAATAATTTTACGAATATAGTTTAATAAGTTTAACAAACATTCGATTTCTGACTGCAGGAATATAAGCTCATTGTTTTGAATAATATTGATTATGTTGTGTTTGATTTCCGTAGGCGGATTATTTTTCTTGATTTTGATTTAGTAATAAAATTTGCCTATACTCTACTAACGATTATTGATACATTTTAAAGATTTTTTTTTAATCTTACATAAGCATTATCTATAGGAGGGTAACCGGTAAGGGAGGGGGGGGGGGTAAATGTGATGTCTTAATCTATTTTTATTCTCTTTCTCTTTTTACGTGAAGTTTATCAAATAACATCAGCATACCCATCATACTGTAAAATTTCAAAACCCGACTAGAAGTATGTATATATGTGTACATTAATTAAATGTCGCAGCATTTGACTATATACTGTACATACAATGTAGATCGATCTTTACATCGACGTTCAGGTATATATGTACAAGAAGACTGAAATATCTTAGATGGAATAAAAAGTACGTGATTTAAAAAAAAAATAATATACAATTATTCATGATTTACTCCTAAACTTTTCTTACATGATATTCATGAAAAGACTACCAAATCAGTTCTGTTTATTTTACTGTTTACGGCTAGAAATTTGGATTTACAAATAAAAGATGAAATCCGTTGATATATAAGTTGTATCCATCAAATATTTATAGAACCATTTTATTTTAAAAAAAATAAAAATAAAACCCAGTCGTAATTTTCAGGTGTCATTAAGCCGTGAACTCAACATGTACATAAAGCAAAACCGGTTTTCATTTGCCATGCACTTGGAAACCGTGATTGCTGTTGTAAATTACCTTGATCACAGTTGAAAGGCAGAAAGAAGATTCCAATATATATTCTAACGGGTGTATCTGCGCACACATTTGACAAAGGATTTTAAAAAGAATAGAAAATAAGCATTTATTTAAACAAACATCAGATTGAAAGTAACAAAAAAAAAGAAAGACTATACTAGTTTAATTCAACCCCCCCCCCGTTTCTAAAGATGTGGTCGTCAGTGCATGTGAATTAAAACTCTATTTCATTAATTTGACAATAATGAGCAAGAAATTTTATGCATTAAAAGGTATTACACATGTAAATGACACATCGTTTCAATACTTTCTTTCACGTACTTTAAATGTAAAGACAAGAGCGGAGTCTTGATATTTTTGATTTGAATTAAAAAATGGAACAACAAAATGAAATTACACGGTAATGTATAGTTGCACGTTTCTCACACGCTTCTCGCACGCCCGCTACACGATTTGCACGAAACGCTTTGGAGCTCACACGAAACGCTGCACGGTTTGCACGAAACGTTGCACGGTTTACACGAAACTCTACACGGTTTGCACGAAACGGAAAGTGCACGAAAGTCACACGCTTTTTTGGGGTAGTAGCATGTCTCAGGGTCTGTACATAGGGTATTTCGTGTGTGCTGGCTATATCAGTAAGCAAATCTAATACATAACATTTCTTATCATAGTCGTTATGAAAAAAATATGTGACATAAACGTTTTACTCTGTAAGACTACCCAAAAGTCGGAGATTCGAAACATTAGATGATGTATGGCAAACGAAGTCATGATCCTTTTTTAAATGATAAAATTTATCATTGTAGAGCGACCGTCAGACTTTATTCTGACTGTTGGTAGAGATATGTCTACCAACACTTTAATGTAGATTCGTCCACTGCATGCCGATAATTGGACCGATTTTGGATCACTGGACACGAAAATGTTAGGCAGTGTTAAGAACGTCACCGATAAAAAGCATTTAGAAAATATTGTTGTAGCAATCAGCATAGAGGCTCACCATTTTATTGTTGCTACAAAAGATACAGAAGATTAACGCTGTGGCACTAATCTTCATCAGGTTTTTTTTCTCAAGCATCATGGTCTGGTTTCCCTCCTGCTGCAAGACAAATGACATTAAATGTGTTAAATTGTTGAGAAATCTAGAGATCTCGAGGTTCAATTCAATATCTCAACATTTTTCAGATGGAGAATATCTTGTGTATTGATAGGCAAAGTCTTTTTGGCAAAATCCTGGCATTTCTTCCATCGAGGCAAGGGGGAACGCCGACAGGATCTCATTACAGTTTCATATGTTTTATTTCTTCTCACATCTTCAAATTTACCATGTTGCCTTTTTCCACCCCAAACCATAACACTTTTACCACCTTAGCGGTCACATTGGATACTGTATGACTGTCATTGGTTGAAATGGAGGCTGTACAAAATATTGAAATTTAAATCTGAATTTACAATCAGTTACACTTATCTGTACCAGTTAAACATTATGTACTTGTGCAACGGAACAAGATTGCCTATTTTTGTTTTGTGATGAAAACCCCTTGTATCAATTTTATATCAAATATTGTATTTAATTTTCATTGTGTGTGTTTTTAGTAAAACATTCTAAATTGCTATTCTCATTTTTTTCAGTACATTACCTCGTCTAGTCTGCCATACAATTTCGTTTTTATTTGGCTATCATTGCCTTTAGTCAGTATAACATCCAAACAAAAGGCGTATTGGTAGACATTATCGTGTTCTTCATTTCGAGTTTACTGGAATATATGGAGATTTTTTGTTCATGATCAATTAGACGATCTGATGGTATTGATCCCCTTTGTTTATTTCATTATTAAAGACGTTGTAGTTCATAAGATCAAAACAACTAGTTTTCATATTTTCTTCAGGGAGGTTGTATGAAGTGTAAAAATAAAGCTGCACATTTAAATGTAACGGATTTCTGAAAATATGGTGATTTTTAAGCCCTCCAAAGTACATGACATGTGTAATTAAATCAACTTTAAAATATTAATAGATTAATTATATAATAGATATAAGAAGAGGGTAACGATGTTTAAACACAATACTTCAAATTTCAAGATTAAAGTGCACTGCTCAATTATTGATTGTTTCAAAGTAAGTTTGTGGAAATCATCGTCATGACTGATGATACTTATAGTTACCGTTCAAAATATCAAGTGGAATCCTAAACCACTCAATTCTATGTAAATATAAAAGTTTATGTCTTCATATACAGAATGTGTATCGCCTTTTGAAATATAGTTTTCACGATCAATTGGACAAAGAACATGAATGGTTACCTGAGTGAAATACTATACAGTTACTGTTAGATAAGTGCATAAAATAATACAAAAATATATCTGTAGATGCATGACTCAGAAGCAAAAGAAATTTGATAATCAAAAATTAGCAAAAAAAAAAAAGCTTACAATAAAGCACAATCTACAACCTAACTCATCGTATTAAGTTGATCTATTAACGTAGATGCACTTGCCATAAATATTATACCCATCTATTTACTTGTCCTTTCCAGTGTTTATAATTATATTTCCGTTTATCTTTGTCCACAAAAATAAACATTACTATAGCACATTTTGGTCTTTGATTGTGTGTTATAAATTTATTGCATTATAGTGAGGGAGAGCTGACGATTTTATCGCCCACGAAAACTCATATTCCACGATGGCAACCCTTGAGCGAAGGAACAGCAAAATTATAATAAAATAAAAACGACGTTATGTGATCACCTGGCGCTGTCGCCGTTTAGTTTCATGACATCAGACGCCATTATGTTGCTTTCAATGTCCGCTTCTTCTTTCTCATGCATTTATTTTGATTAGATTCCCTGGAGCTGAGTAAGGACTTAAACCCGCCTTCTTTTTATGATTTTACGATGTCATGAAGGGGGGTTTTCAATGAATATAATTTTCAAAATGGATTTATACGTTCGGAAAAATCCTTGCTTGATTATGCCAGTATATTTAGGTTTGCTTTTGGGAGTTCAATATCTACAACACTGATCAACGTCATTTTTTGACGTGTTGGATTTTTCACACCTTGACTACAAATTGACATTAACTGTGCATCCCTTTTCTCTCTGAATCTATTTTGACATTAAAAGACAAGTACTCTGGATGCATATTATTTCTCTGTACAGCCAGTTTAAACATCTCTTAGGTCTACATTTATACCTGTTTCTTCAGGGGCAAAACTTTATAAAATGCTGGAAAAGAAACCCCCTCACCCTTTTGTTGTCGTTTCAAAGTATTCTTTGTTTGGACACTCCATATAGCATTTACCATAAAATTTCATAGAACTTCCAAAATGAAGTAAAAATGTTATATTCTATGGAACGTACCAACACATACCTGAATGAACAGGATTTTAGGATGCCAAATTTTCATATCAGAATAGTTTTTCTCGATAAAACTTAGGTCGCAAAAACGTCAAAACCTCGTGTTCGAGGTTGCGCCGCCTGGACATACCATTCCTTGCAAAAACATTACTAATTCATTAAATAATAAAATTTATGATTCATGGCTTATTCTGTAGATATAAAAAAAGATGCTAACTAGATATTTAGAATACATTGATGTACCTAAAGCGGTTTTAATCTTATAGCCCTAGTCCACGAACTTTATGATAACCCCTCGTACATAACAAAATTTCAAGGACATTTTCCAATGAAAAAATATTTCTTTCCATATTGTCGCTCACAAGAATTTTATAATTAAAATACACTTTAAATTTTACGTGCAAAAACTTCCCTGTTCTGTCTTATTTATGTTAATTTATTTCCTTATTTTTCTATCAGGTACCTTACACAAACCATATTGTATTTCCACTGCCACAGTCAGAATTGTTTGTATATATTTATAATTAGTGGTATCAGAAAGACTTGTCACTTTATTTATAGAATCCTGACACATCCTGCCGAAGAATAAGCTAAAGTGGATCCACTTTTTTTACTTTCATCGGTTGTGCACCATCTGCAAATTTACAATGTTCTTTCTATGATTGAGTTATTTAAGATATATGGAAATTTAAGAAAAGTATTAGTTTAACATAAAATGTTAATCCTTCCTCAAAAATGTCACAATATCTAAATGGTGCCTGTTTTGGAGGGTAACAGTTGAAATTGCCACCCTAAGGAAAACCATTGTCAACCGACGCGTCAGCGGAGGTTGACAATGGTTTTCCGAGGGGTGGCAATTTCAAATGTTACCCTCCAAAACAGGCATCATTTATTTTATTATACTGAATGTCTTCTTAATTAATTAAGTCAGCAAAAAAAAATCGTCGATCATCTTTACGTTCACGTTTAGAAAGCTTTCAAACTCCTCGCTACTTCTAAAAAGATTTACTGACCTTTTTATTGTTTGTTTGATACTCTAATAGTCTTTTATCATATAAAGGTTCGTTATTTCTGCACTTGCAAGCATGTTTTGTCTGTCATTTGTTGTCTTCAAGTAAGCTACATCAAACGCAAGCTTTTATTGACGTCAAGTTTATTCCAGTTCTTTCAAACGCGCAACTGACGTTTTGAGAATTCTACGGTGAACTGTACGCGCATAATATCCACGCATGTGGCATTACCGTTGTGTAACCCGTTGTCACATGCGTTGCTAAGGCTGAGGGTAATAGAACGGATTGTTAACTGCGTCTAAACGAATCAGATTTTAGTATTTAACATGAAAGTATAATAATAAAACTTGTTTTATGGAGGCTGACGGTCAACAAATTAACCACCAGATTTAACTTATCTTTTTAGATACGGTATCTAGCTGTCAGCTATTATTTTCCAAAGAAAAAATTCATACATTTTAGTTTAAAACTTTGATCATTTTTGTATATTCTTATATGGAGCTCTAGATCTTATTTTAAAGGATATCGAAATTGTCTGAAAATGGCTGCCACCCCCAGCCTCTTTAAAGTTAGTGGTTATAGAATTACTTTCCAATTCACATAGAATTATTGTTTCATTTTAAAAAAAAATTAATTATTTTTTTGTTTTTCCTTTTGACACTATTCTTGTCTTCAAAAAATTGATCTTCCTTACTCAAATAGATAAACTACTTTATATGTAATAAAGTTTTCAAATACTCTATCTTAGCCTAGTATAATGTTTAGAATACTTGGATTTATTTTGATTTATCTGATACAGTTTCGATTAAAATTCATTAATTTCACCTATATTTCAAATTTTTAGGTCAGCCTAATTACACAGAATACCCCGAGAATCGGATGCAGTGTAGAAAAGGTCCTTAAGGCAAACTCTGCATCGACGTTGCTGCACATGAAGTCGTCAAACATATCCTCAAAGGCATGTAATAAATTGGCTTGATTGAGGTATCCACCCTTAAAAGACAAGAAAGATATATATAAGTACTTTAATGTTATGTTAATAGTTGTTCATTCATGACCTAAGATATTCGGAACAGATTTTTCCTCGCGTCGGATCTAGGATTGAAAGCCTAAGAAGCAAGATTATGATTGTTAAAATAAGAACTAGATAAACCTTATGGATTAAGCCGATGTAAGACACCATGTAGTTGTGGCCTTATGTATGAGGAGATCTGAAAAATTGAATCTGCCCAAAAGTCATTTTGATGAAAAAAAAAAGTGATTAGTTTTATTGCGTGCTTCGATCTAGAGTGCTTTGCTATTGTTTAGGAAATTTAAAAAAATGCATATACATAAGCAAGTATCTGAAGAAAAAAGTGCTGCTAGAATCCTATCACGAAAAAATTATTCAACACTTTCGGACAAAACTTTCCCAAAATTTTTACATTTTGTTTATAACATCGGAAAAAAAAATGCATCAATTCCCGTAAACCATACGATTCTAGCAACACTTTCCAAAAACAATAGAATAAGAACTTAAGATAGAAACAAAATTAAGTTGTTTCAAAGTATGCGGCGTAGTGTTGTACTTTTGCATCTTTATTTTTTGTTACGAACGACAGAGGAAAGGCTGATTGGCAAGTAAACGCCTTATATGCTTCTATTTTACGAGGAAATTGTAGAATTATATTAGCATACCTTATTTATAAGCTTTATACCCACATGAATCACACATGATATTCATTCTAAATGCTTTTAAACTCCGATTTCGATCTTGTGTTTGTTTACATGAATTCTCGTTACGTTTCACTTTCACTCTGCTTCTGCATGATAAACAGTTATGACGTCACCGGTTTGGTATTTAACCCCTTTGATAAATACAGAAACACAGAAATACCAAAATTCCGCTTATATTATGCCTCTGCATATTTTGGTTCATTTTTGCGACCTCAAATCAATTTTAGATGTCGATTTTAAGAAATTGTTATCTCTAAACTTCACGTCATATAGCTTACTATGACGTCATGCCATATAGGCAAGTAGAATATTTGGTTGTAACCTTAACATACCTGCGTGGCCCCTCAATAATTTACAAAAAATAAAATTCAAGATTTTCTACATACTTTCCCCCCAATCCTTCCATCAAACATTGTAGTTTGTTCATTTTAATTTCAAATTATTCTTCCATGCACTGTAATTAGGTATTTATCTGATTAATATAGCAAGGGTACGTTGTTTACATCGATTTCTCATATAGACTTTATAAGCCTTTGTTCCTAAATATTTATTATATACCTAACGTGTATCACTCAATTTTACTGTTGAATAGATGCAATCACGTGACATCGTGATCCGACTTTCTGGATCACCACACTGTGGTTTTTTGAATCCATATCACCACTCTCTGAAACTGATGACGTTGTACGTAGATCATGACGTTATTTTTCTTGCGCGTTAAAAAGTCCCTTGTTATTATGCTTTGGTTTGTGGATAAACATTACACAATTGATCTCTTAAGTTTTATTTTATTATATTTAGCTAGTTATAAGGGGGTTTATAATAAATATGTCATTATAACAGTAACTTGATCCGAAGAGCCGTATCACGTCGAGTTGACAGGCGCGGATCATCAGATGAAACGAGACGCGAAGCAATTTTGTCCCGGAGTGTGTATAAGAGAAAGAAAACGTAAAAGTCATCAAAATTAAAATAATCTTGAGATGTCTTTCTTCTCGACTATTGAATTGTTTCCAAGACTGTTGTGTTGCTGAGTGTACAAAAAGGATTCGAGGCCAAATTTATACGGAAAATATGAAAGGTGAAAAGACACAAAACTGACTAATACGTAAAAACCATAATATGAAATAATTTTTCTTTACGGGAGAGTAAAACTACAATGAAATTAAACTTGGATGCAACGCCTATATTATCTTTTTTTTTTCAAACATTTTCTATACATCATCTAGTTCACTGATACAGTATATACTTGAGGGAGGGGGTGTAAAATAAATGTTCGAATAAATCGATCTACTTAAAGGTCACACACTACATTGATAAAAGTGAACTTTTACACCATTTAGAGAAAATGCATTTATTTATTACTTTAAAAATCTTTATTCTATACCCCTGGGTATTAAGGGAACAATTTAAGTTTACATTATGATGACGAGCAAGGTTGCTTCTACCAAAGACTTTAAATCCATTTCCCCTGGCTCAGCGTTTCAAGTGTTTAAATAGTGCTCTAAAAACCGTTATTTTAAGGCGTAATTTTTTTTATTTTCTCCTCCCTTCTCAGTATTTAAGAATAAACAAAATGCATAATTTTTATGAGCAAGGGCGCCTCATAAAAATTTCCTAGCATTATTTCGGCGTTAAGGTAGGATGTATTATTCCTATAGCGAAAATGCATTAATTGTTTTAAAATCTTCTCTCTCAATAAGGTTAAAAGAATAAACACTAAGTGCATGATTATGTTGAGGTAGGTTCTTCTTCAAAATATGTTAAATTCATGACCCCTTGCCAGTATTTTTGAATTTAGGGTTTGGTTTTTTACATCGTATTGTTAAAATGCATTATTTCTTTCTTTCTTTCTTTTTTGAGTATAGAGGTCAAAAAAATATTGCATTGTTTAGGCCATAAAAGATACATTCTCAAATATTGTGAAACTGTACATGTGGCCCCTGGGTCAGGTATTATATGTCAGGGCAGGAATTTATTTGTAATCTGGTGAAAATGAATTTCTTTGAAATTGTTGAATTTGTTTTGAAAAATCTTTCTCTGCTTCTATGTTTTTGGACGCGAAGAGATCTCAAATCTGTATTCTGTAAGGCTATATTGCCCACATTTCTGAAATTCGGGACAATGCGTTCTTGTGTTATTCTAGATTTAAGGCATCTGAATGGAAATTTGTACCTTTTAAGGAGAAAATATACCCCAAAGCCCATAACCTGTGATAATAATAATCAGTTAAAATATTGTTATTTATTTGGAACCGAATAGAAGATTGTACAAAGTTTTTAATGTATGATATAAAAATAACTTTCTTGAAAAGATAATATAAGTAGTGTGCTTGTGATGTAAATAATAGATAAATGAAAATGAGAAAAAAAGATTCTTCTAGGGGAAGGGGGTCAAATGGATCTTTTTTGCAAACTACGATATTTTAATTTGACCAGTGAAAATAATATTTTAGACGTATTTACAGATTTTATTGTGAAGTGAAGACCATTGAACAAAATTGAGAACTCTTAACTTATCCTTTTTCTCGATATCTGCTTAGAGCATATGGACACGTCCTTAATGAATAATTAAAATTCGTTCAAAAAATAGAATTTCCTACTAACCAAAAATGATTCAAGTTATCAATTTCGTTTCCGGTGCATACTATGGACTCCTGTTGCTTATGATGAAATGTTCTGATACACACTTAATATAAGTAAAGCTTGAATTTTGGCTTTCAAAAATTCAAGCTAAGGGACTAGTTTTGTCCTTAAATATACTGAAAGGAAACAGAAACGCAAGGTAGCTTTATATTCGAAAATTCTTTGACCGCATGACCAAAAACTACGAAATTTG
>PRKT01000565.1:197171-207883 GCA_003671525.1 Saccostrea glomerata | reverse complement strand
GGGGGGGGGGGGGTATTCCCTAACCAAAAAATACTATAGTAAACTATAGTTAACTATAGTTTACTATAGTGTTTTTTGTTAGGGTTGTCATATGAGCTTCAATAACTCATGAATTATTAAACAAAATCAAACTGGATTTCAGTTATATCTTTTTGAAAGATGATTTTAAAAGTTAGATAGGAGTACTAAAAATAATTTAAAGAAAAATTATTTTAATTCACCTAAAAAGTTTACCCTGCGTTTACTCTTCCTTTCAGTACTGGGTATATAAAGCAAAACTATTAACATAATCGGATAGGTATAAAATTGTGGATTGCTAAGAAAGAATCCTTTTGTTCATTTCCAACAAATAACTTAATAAGTACGCTTTATTATCAGCTTAGCTCCTCGCCCCATTATCTTACCAATTTCTTATTGTTGAGAAAATTAGGTGTAGGCTATGTACGGCCATTTTGCCTATATGGAATATACGTCACTGATAGCATTTACTAGATGAAAACTCTCTGAATTTTTCACTGAAACATTAGATCTACACACTTCATTTAAAAAATCATAATAATGCTTGTGGAGTTTCGATCTATATTCCCATGGAATTCAAGAGAAATTGTGATTTTTTAATTTTGTGGTTTTACTGTAGAAGCTCTCAATTTACAAAATTAAATGATTTTATTCAAATAAAAAATTAAATTCATTTTGTAATATTATTTGCTTTAAAAATCTACACACTTCATTTAAAAAATCATAATAATGCTTGTGGAGTTTCGATCTATATTCCCATGGAATTCAAGAGAAATTGTGATTTTTTAATTTTGTGGTTTTACTGTAGAAGCTCTCAATTTACAAAATTAAATGATTTTATTCAAATAAAAAATTAAATTCATTTTGTAATATTATTTGCTTTAAAAGCCAATGGAGCAAATAATTAAATAAATTTGACAATTTGAATGCCGGTAAAAACAGGACACACAAGATTTTAGAATTTATTTCAAAGAAACAAAAGTAAATATTTCTTTTATTTATTTGTAAATCATCCGAAGGACACACAAATTTCATTTCAAATACCAAGTGCGTAGCGAAAGAACAGTTGCTGCCCATAGAGTATTTATTGTCTTTCAACTCCAAAAACCAATTTATTTTTCAGTTAGATTTTGTAAATTCTATTTAAGATTAATAATAAAATTATTCACACTCACCGAGAGCGAAAGGAGCTCTTCCAACTAGACTTTAATATTATATTCTATAACTTTGGCTTTTAAATACATGTATAAATGAATTCAAATAATTTTCATTTGATTTCTTTTCTTTGGGAGGAGAGATGGGGGGATATTAAACGTTTCTACATTGCATTTACGTGAAGAAAATTAGATCTTCCAAGAAAAAGTATAGTAATGTCCTTATTCTCTTCAGTAACTCTTAGAGCATATAAAAATTTTATGAGAATTTTTTTTGAAACTTGAAAACTAATAAAAGACTAACAAATCGAACCTACATACACAAAGGGTCGTGTTTTCTTGTCCCTCAGAAGTTTTTTTGCATATAGGTGAACAAAGCATTTCCTAAGGACTGTCTTGATATCCTTGATTCCCTTACTAACCCTGTTCTACATCTGTCATAGAACTGTTACATATTTTGAGAAAGCTGTCCGAAAGCAAACATTTGTTTTTTTGTTTTTTTTTTCTGGGGTGGGTCGGGTTTTAGATTGGGTCTGCATAGTACTGTATTTATACCAATAGCTAAAACGTAACTTTAATATCATAAATATGTTTCAACATACAAACCATAAAAATAGATATAAGAAAACGAGACAGTGTAATAGAAATTTTTAAAAATACCCAATTGTCTGATGATTTTCTATCCGTCGTTACCTGACCACCAATCGTACTTAAATTGGTCATTAACAATTTTTTTATCAAAAGCAGAAGAATTACTCAAACTTACATAAGATTTGATCCGATAATTAGCAAATTTGGAATATAACCAGGCAGAAGTTCGCTATTTTGCTTAAGATTTTCATGAAGATACCATCTGAGATCAACATCAGCATTATCAATATTTAGAAATCTGTGATATAATAGTTAAAAGTAATAAAAACAATACTTAAGGATTTGAATGAAATGTATTGTGATGATTGTTGCAGTGTTATTTTTGGACATTGAGAACTTGACATTTTGACATAAGTTGTGATTTGTTTCTCATGTAAAATAAAACTTATGAAAATGAAACACAGAAACACTTTCTGCTTGTTAGCAAATATATAAATTTAAAATTTAGGTTCGTACCGTCCAAGAGCAGACCCAGGTTTTGTCTGAGATAGATTTGGTTTCAGGCTGGGTCTCGATGGTACTGTACCACTACCTTAAGGACAGATGATACAAACAAAAAATGGATGCCTGGATAGGTATATATTTTTTGGCTTAATTTCATTGAAAATGTTGCAAATAGAAAATTTTTAGAATATAAAGAATCTGTAAACCTTCAGTGACGTTTAAATTCTGCCTCTCTGAGACCATCCTTATTTATCTATACAAATATATTTCACTTCAAATCCCATTTTTGTGAAAATTTAAATAAAAAATTAAAAAATACGCGGTGAAAATTATTCACTTTAGACATCAAAACATGACCCAAGTTGTTATTTTTATATTTGTTGACAAAAGTTTGTTTGTATCATCTGTCCTTAAACCTAACTTCAATATCATAAAACATACAAACCGTAGAAAAAGAAACGAATTTTGTTGTGTCCGTTGTTGATTGAACACTTACTAATCGTACTAAAAATTTATCATTTTCATGTTTATTTCAAAATGATATACGAGTAATTATTTATGTTTTTTTTAAGATCTGAGCAGACATTTTGCAACTTTGTAAAAAAGAAAAAGATCAGACAGGGGTTCCAAACTATTCTTAAAAGTTTTATGAAGATACCATGTGAGATCAAAATGAGGATTATAAATAACTTAGAGATTCGTGATATAATAGAGAAAAGTGATAAAATCAATACTTAATGGTACTTAAAAAAAATACTTACAGGTACTTGAATGAAGTGTATTGTTGATAACTGTTGCCGTGTTATTTGTAAACATTGAGAATTGACCTTTTGTCATAAGCCGTGATTTTTTTCCGTTCAAGAACTCTCGTGAAAGTTAAAACAAAAAAACCCCAATTTTTGTTTGCTGAAAATAAATAAAAAAAGATTTGTAAACTTAAGTTCATAGATATATGGAATGTTTATGTTTTTAAGAAATATAGAGTTATTGCGATGAAAAATTAAGTTCAGTGAGGTCAGGAGGTCGAAAGGTCCTAGCCGTGTATACTATCTACGGTAATTCGAGCACAAATTATGTAGGTACATTACAAAGAAGTGTAGATTTGTTTTTGTTTTTTTGGGGGGGATCAATGAAAAGTCATTTTCTGTAAACGAAATTCTATTTAGTTCATTTTTGTTTTTGACGATAGAACAGGGCAGTAAACATGCTAATTAGTAAAAGGGAATGAGGATTATAAACAAAGTCCCCTTTCTCGTAATTGCCAATTAATCAAAAATGTTCTTGTAAGGGTAATTTTCGAAAAATCTATTGTATTGTTGTTCTGGCTTTTTTAAAATAAAGTTTTTATTAGCTAGATGTGCAAATAACTATGTTTACTTTGTGTATACCTATGAGTCGTATAAATTTTTGAAAGATGAGACTAGGATACTAGAATCAATATGAAGATGGATTTTTGAATGATGAAGCTTTTTATTTTTTGAAAACACAAGGAAAGACTTGTTTATAAACATTTGAAATTGAGTTCATTTGTATACCTTTTGACCCTATTTCCTATTTAAATCTTGCTAATTATTTGTTAGAACTTCTTCAACAATAAAGATATCTTTTTGTATAACAGATATTTTGAAAGAAATTGATAGAAAATGTTGTTTAGATCTTTTCTTAAACATTTGAAAAAATTGCTTCTTTGTTAGTAACATGAAATGATTATTTAAAAAAAAAAAATCCTCTTAAAACAAAATGAGCTGCATCTTTTAAAATTTTATTCAGCCGCCGATAATTTTTTTGATATATAATCTTCATTTAACTTAAATATGTATGGCTAATAATTTTAAAATAAGTCCTAAATTGTTTCTGAAGAAAGACTTTTGTACAATCAAATAATTATGTAGGATTATTTAAGAAATCAACATTGTACATGACGACAAAAATGTAATATTGATTCAAAAAAAGCTGATCAATAGTTCTTCCAATGTAAATATAGGCAACTAAAGTTTCTTATTATTCTTTTTTTCCTGTCCTTAAAATAGCTATTGACATTTTGCAACAACAATGTTTGCCTGATAGTTTTAAAAGTTAGGCTTAAAAAATGACGGGAATTCCAGATTTTAATTTAGTGTTTTTGTAAATAATACACCAAAGGATCACATGTGTACTTAGTCAAATGAAGGCAGTGACGTCATTTATAATCCACAAAATTTGTACCCATGTCTATGCAGTACTGTTATCAAATTACGATACTGTGCATTGTTTTATAATAAATGGATAAAAATGAACACATACAATTTCTTATTTGCAACTTGTAATAAGGTTAAATGCACATGTATCAGATAGTGCAACAAAACTTTGGCCCAAAATCTCCTTTCTCGTAACATAATAGGAAAAAACGTTGCAAAAACAATGAAGCATTATACTGAAATCACAGTTGCTTATTCATAAAATGACAATTTAATAATGCAAAAATTAGTTAATCTTTATGTTGTATGATTTTGAGGATAATTTTATCCATTGCAAATCTGTCATTCACTTTAGATTTCAGTTTATAATATCTTACAATTAAGGAAGATCACTCTTACTGCATAAAACTACAATGTTGTAGATCATACTTTCCTGTGCGATCCTCAAAGTTTCATAGTTTTCTTAAATTAAATTTCAAATTATTGATTCCATTGCCAAACACAAACCTATTTGTTCTATACCCTTTTTGATTGGTATCTGTTGAACCACGATCAGCCAGTACAGGAGCAAACATAGAAAAAGATGCTTATTTTAGAGTTTAATGCAAGGACGTACTCTACGCCTGAAAATTATAATATTTTATAATACTTATTGTATACGTGGCAAACATGTGTTACCGAATCCCCTATTTCTATCTGACACTTTTGGCAAGCTCAAAGATGTTTTTAAACGGATGTAATTGTGACGGCAATTTTTTAACTTTGAAAATCTAAAAGCATATGCCAAGAAATTAAACAATCAAGGATTTGTCAAAAAAAAACTATAACCTGTTCATCATATCCTCTATAGAATTAGTAAGCACTATCTCCCCTTATTTGCTATTCAATCAAGGTATCTTATAATTTTGTGCGTCAACACGTATTTTCATACGTAAGTCATTTTAATGAAAGTTTCTTCGTTGGCAATTTCCAGGAAATGAAAAAAAATTGAGCATGAAGAGAAAGTCATATGTTTGACTCATTGTCTGCATGTAATGACACCAACAAGAAACAGAGAGCTTTATCTATAAATATTTTTTTCCGTCTCATATATTTTTATACTAGCCCCCTTCATAATTTACTCATACTTGTAAGACATGTGACTGCATTTCCGATTGCATTTTGATATAAATATATATAAAACAATATATCATTTTTTTCAAACAACAAAAACAGGGAGAAAGCACTAAAAATATTAAGAATCAATCAATTCTGGTAACAGTTTTTGCAAATTATTGCATGTCCGATTGTTGTCAATTTCTTGTACTCTCAGTACGGTACCAGTACAGTTCAAACATTTTAATTTTGACTCTGACATTGGAATATATTGGATGTTAACGCAGTGTGTGTAGTAAGTATTGCATGAACCATATGAAGATAACAAACAGTATTCAAAATAAAAAGTCCATAAAACAATACAAAACCTGATCAGAGCAAACACGGGCCTCCAAAGCGTTGGAGGTGGGATCAGGTACAATGAAGGAGTTAGCATCCCCTGTCGACCGGTCACACCAGCCGTGTGCTTCTTGTCATGATCGGGAAATAACAGAAAAAACTGTTGTCATTTCAGTATGTGAAAAATCTCAGACAGCATTCGACTCAATGATGACCGGATTCGTTCTTTTTATTTAAAAAAAAATGAAGATATATCCTCGAATTCAAAAAACATCGCCACGTATTGTTCCATCCATACGAACATAAATTATGTTTACTTATAACAAATTTGTTTGTTTTCACAATTGTTAAACTATAAAGCTACATAGCAAAACAAAATTTCAAATTTAAGTTGATATGATTGAATTTAAAATTGTACCAAAATCATTAATTACTTCAATCTTTTGTACATTTGGAAAACAAAAAAGTCCTTAAAACAACCATTTTTTGCTAAAATATACACTTCACTTAGATAGATTGTCAACTTTCAAAATGTGATTAAAATCTAAGAATATTCTTGATAATGATATATACGAGATCAAGAAAGAAACAAACACACATACAGATTTGAAATTGACAAGAAGGCGGACAGAGGAAGAGAGAGAAAGAGAGACAGACAGACAGACATACAGAGAATGACAGAAAGAGAGGTAGGAAACAGACTGAGAGATAGAGACAAACACAGAGAGAGACACTGACAGCGAGACAGACCGACAGACAGACAGGCAGACAAAGAAAGGTAGAGAGACGAACAAATAAAAAAAAACATACAGAGAGTATATGACAGGGCAGACAGATCGAGACAAATAGAGGCACACTCAGGGAGAGAAAAGGGGATGGAAAGGGAAGTTCACAGAGAGGAAAACAGAAAGAGAGTGTTATACTGACGCAGACAGACAGACCGAAAGAAAGGAAAAAGAAAAAGAACCGTATCATCTTATTCTAAATGTACTCATGCATGTCCGATAATGTATCGATACATTTCTCACTGCATTGCAAAGTAATCTTTGAACGAAGTACATTGTACTGCACCATCTTCCGGTTTTCCGTCATCTCCTTGAGATAGGGAGAGAGGGAGGGAGAGAGTGACATCTCACTTCAGAAAAGATTTTTTATTTACTGTATATGAAAATAAACTGCGCAGCATTACCTGTTCAATAAAAAGCATAAGTTTGAAGATTAGAATGAAGAAAAATGTTTTTCATACTTTTAATGATTTTAATATCTTATTCCGAATAACTCAATAGCAATAAATCTAAGATTCTTTTTATATTTGTCCTCTTTCATCTAATGAATATTACTCATTGGATTTTTATTGGTATCCTACTCTTGTGACATTACAATGTGTTTTGCGTGAGAGTGATGAGGTAAAATAACGTTGATTCCCATATAAAGAGGATAGGACATTGATAGTGATGTGCAAAGCATGGGTTAAAAAGAATCTTTCATAATTTGTGGTTGAATATATATGATTGATATGCTTTTTATCCAAGTCGTTGTGTTTTTTTTATTCCCTCGCCAAGGCTCCGGGATAAAGAAAAAACACACACCAACTCGTTGGGAAAAAAATCATATCCAACCAGAATTTGATGGGCGATTCCGGGTTTGGTTGAAATATTGTACTTCATGGTTTTTTCTCTTTTTTTTTCAAGGTAATATATCATGGCAGGGGTTGTTACACGTCGTCGAGCTGAAACATGTAAAAATAACTTTTTTGAATATTTGAATAAAATCTCATTGTGAATGGTTATTTTTGTTCATCTGTATCACTACTGAAAAAAACATTGAAATTAAGCTGAATGTTTGTTTCACTAAAGCCATAAAGATTAAATTGTATTTTAGCTTCGCCACTGATTTCTCCAGTTCCAAGAAAACGAACTCGATTCAAAAGGTATGTTCTTTTTCACAAAAATATGCTGGTAACGTAGTGGAATTATTGAAGATTTCCTAATGATTCACAAAAACGAATAGACTTGAGCCACATTAATCCGCACGCATGTCTGCCTGAACAAGTTATGATTAATAAAACGAAACATATGTTTACATACCGTAACAGTACATAAATATAACTTATATAAATATGAAGCGTTCTAATTATCGTGACTTCATTCTACATATAAATTTTGTCAATATTACAAGTTAAGATGATGTATTGTTTTATTTCTAAATTGTATTGTTTAAAATATTTTTTTAAATAAATTTCTTTTTTTAACATAAGTAAGTACAATTTGGTATTTTGTAGCCCATGTTCAACACATGCACATTCATACAAAATGCAGCTATTCTATGTCACTTTTGAATTCGGCCCATCTGAGCTTAACCTTTTCAAACGTATTTCGGAGGAGTTATACTATGTTTGGAAAGTAACAAATGAAACGATGAAAGAAGTCCAAGAACCGATTGAAGGATTATTCCTTATCACCGAAGATGGCGAAAACGTTAAGGACCTGTGTTTGAAATTATTCAAATTTTCTCCAAAAACAACAGACGTCCAAATATGTATGTTAAATTTTTAGGGGGGAAAACTTCAAAAAATATATTCATTGATATAGATTGAAAATGAAACCGGAGTTGTTAATTTCGGTATTGTGTGATTAGTTTCATATACATATACATATATACATAAAAATGTATTATTTTAGGCGAAAAATTAGGAATCACAAGAAATGCTGTGGTTATTTGTCATCTCGGAAAATCGTTTTGGAAGAAAGAGGTAAGCTGTTTTTATTCTTTTGACAATTGCTGCAAGTTTTCCTGTTTTGTCTTTTACTGAAATAAAGAATTCTACAGATTCCGTTAGATTCCATACAACCATTGGTTAAAGATGTTGAGAAATCCATGTTCTTCTTCCTCGTTGAACCAGAAGGTGACATTGAACGGAAAATCAAGCTGGTCAAAAGAGAGTCCTTAACCTTTGCCATGTGCTTGAAGCCAACCGTGAAAAGAGCATCATATATGAAAAATTTTATGCAGGTCTTGAGAAAAACCTTGCTGATTTCATATGTGCCTTAAAGATGAAGACAAATGCAAGACATTTAAGCGGCTTCCTTAGGCAGATTGAAAAATTGCAAGAAAGGTTACTTACCCGGAAGTCATGTGACTCCTCAAATCTTACAAAGGAATGTATCAGAAACATAAAAGAGTAAGTACGTTCATCCATATTAAAGTCTGGTGCTCACTTCACTGTTAAATTATGATTGATATATGAATTTTCATGTCCAACTGCATTGTACATGTATGTTTATAAAATATTTCTTGAATACATTTTTGCAACGTTTATGATCTATCATTCGTTTCAATTTTGATATGTTAACTTTTCACATTCTTTTTCCTCATAGATTTAACTAGTAGTGCATATTTTGTTAAAACAAAAAAAACTTAGTGTCACTTTAATATGATTTCTGTCATAGTCTTTGACATATCTGTTTCGACTAGATGAATACAGAATTTGTTTTAGTGCAAAGAAACATGGAGTAGTTGGATACAGATTATGTGGTAAAACCTTGCTCATCTTTGAACGCCACCAGCCATTAAACGACCAAAGCAGGAGATTAATAAAGAGCCATTTCCAAGGTGATGTCAAATTTCTACAGCTGAAACGGGCATTCACTCCCCAATGCGCTATAAGATGTGGCGGTGAAATCATCAATAAAAGAATAGAAAAACGGGGCAGCTTGGGCATGTTTGGACAAATTACAAACTCCATGAATCAGGACGACTCATTTTCCTCCATTATTGCAATAGCATCTGGTCATCTTTACAATGAAGGGGATTTAGCAGAAGTTGAACAACATGGGGAAGTTAAATCGATCGGACTCTGCATTTGGCCAAATGAAGATACGCTGGAAAATGGAAGACTACATGACATTTCTGTCATAAAGATATATAAGTCCGTATTGCCATTGCTATCAAAAACCGTTGAAGAACTAAATGAAAATGTGTACGTCTACGGACAACCACTTTCTACCCTCACCGACAGGCTAGTATTCAAGTTCGGTGCCGCCACTGCTAAAACAAAAGGGTACATCCAAATAGTCAGTGACTTCGAAGTATTTGACGGGGATGTTATGGTGATCTCGCCACGTATTGGTTTCGAAAAGTTCTCCGACAAGGGAGATAGTGGATCCGTAGTGTTGACAAGAATTGAAAACCGTCTGTAAGCCGTTGGTATCGTTTTTGGTGGTGATTTAGATCTTTCCATTGCAGAATGTCTTAGTGCGAAAAAAGAGACAATTGCAGCAAGTCTGAAAAATGCACTCAATCGTTTCACTAGATCAACCAAAAGATCAATAACTTTTGATAAAATTTGACACAGTTTACACGTCGTGTGTAAAATTCAAGTTAAATCTGCATAAATGGTCGCAATTAAGAAACATAAAAAGACATACAGTTATTTACTAAAGAATTATTTGAGCTCTACTTCATTTGTTTTGCTTCCTTTATATTTTACTGTATACTTTTTTATAATGTTATAAAAAGAAGGTACGTTAGGCACCAAAATCCGCCTAGTCCCAAAATCTGGTGATAATATCTAAATAGTGTGTCTTGGATACCCCTGTTTTAAATCAATTTATTTTTTGAAAATATCTCAAACCATTCTCCCTACACAACTCACTAAAAATGCAATGTTTTCTTAAGAAAATAACACTGACGACGTCATGACGTTCAAATGACGTTATAAAATTTCAACGTAATGATTCCTTCACAGCGTAAAGAATTGTACATTTCTCAACCTAAAAATTTATATTCTCTTCAATAAATTGATATTTAAGTCTATTTTACTTTATTTTTTTTT
>PRKT01000565.1:178248-193027 GCA_003671525.1 Saccostrea glomerata | reverse complement strand
TTATAAGCATGCTGATCTAACGTTATCCCTATCGGTAATTTTCGCAAGAAGGGTGGATAAAATATATTGTCTACCTAATTTATTGTTCAGTCTATGTTCTTTATGATAATGATTAGAATTAATTACTCATTTTGTAACTTTCTAAAAAGTTTAACAGCAATTACGGTGCCTTTTATCAAAATAAATAAGTTAGCATTAGATTTCCCAACTTGAAATCCGGAATAACAAAAACGTCATATAAACTCAATTTCAACATTGGCCGCAGCAAACGCGATTCACGAGATATTGTTAAATCGAAACATTGTTGCATTATAAAAAACATATGTAAGTTTCGTGAATCGCGTTCATTGCGGCCAAAGTGAATTTTGCGATCAAAGATATAAAAACTGCCATTTTTGGAGAATATATTGAAACATGGTATGGTTTTGGAATTTACGTAGCGTTTGTGTGACGTTTTGGCGCCATTTTACATCCGTGATCAGATAGACCTGATCGTGAACAAGATATATCAATACTTTATTTCTGAAGATATCATTGTTTATTTTTGACGAATTTACTAGGCCGATAGTGGTAACAAACGTATTTTATTCTTTGGTTAACAATGTCTTATAAAACATGTATTTTTAAGAAGAAAATTTTGTCTATACAATACTTAATAAAGTCTATCTTATTTTCTCAGTATAAAATTGTTCAATGAAAATTTATCTGACATAGGCAGATCTACAATAAACTTGATTGGCAAATGGGTTTACTTGGTGTTTTAAGTAGCTAAAAAGTAAATTACAGAGTTACCATTTAAATAACTTTATAAATGTAGAAGGCCAAAAATGTCTCTATCCTTCTGAAAGACTTGGCTTTTTCGTTTTAAGCGATGAATTATATCCTAGATCCATAGAAAAATATAGTATATTAGATAAATATTGCATGTAGTTGAGTGTGACATTGCAAATTTTCACCCCAGGAAAATCAATGTCAATCAAGGCGCAGACGAGGTTGACAATAGTTTTCGAGGGTTGAAAATTTTCAATGTTACTCTCAACTACATGCAATATTTATATAATTTACTACATTTTTCTATATTGTTACGCTGGAGGGCGTGGTTTCATTATTCAGCGAGTAATAGTGTTTTTTTTACAGATGTTTCTTGACCAATCAGATTCAATTAATTTACATAAAAGTAAGATATTGTTGATTATTGGTCGATTTTTTCCCGCAGATATGGATGACTGTACATTTCCTTTGATAGAATTCGATTTACCATTTTAGTGATATCAAATCTAGCTCGGTGTCAAATAGTTTGGCATCAGTTATAGAGTTGATATTTCGGTAGAGCAAGTAGTCATCGGCAAATAATTTCACGTCTAATGATGACGATACATGTACTGCGGTGAGTCATTTATAAAGGTGCACACGAGTAATGGTCCTTTTACAATCCCCTGGATGACCCCGGAAATGACATCAGTTCTTCTTCATTTTTCTCTATCAAAATTTACCAAAAATTATTATTCATGTTCAATTAAATAACAAAACAATATATTTCAGAACATTAGAAGGATTCCTTTGTTTATTGTTGGCATTAGCAGTACAACCTTGTTGATGCATTGAAGAGTAAATGATTGAAGTTGATGGTGATTTCGGTGAACTATAAGGTGACAAAACGAAGAGTATTCTCGTTCAGAAGTCATTTTAAAGATACAAATATGGACCATAGCAAACAGAGGGACTTAAATATCGAAAATGGAATCTGGTGTCATAGAGGCTTAATCTTCCCATGCCGACTAGACCAACCCGCCAATTGGCATAATCGGGAAATATTGGAGATAATAGTAGACTATTAATTGGCTAAACAATTAATATGGAAAACGTCACTAGATCTATGACTTGATTAATTATTTATTTGCTGGGATGGTCATAGTAGCAGCCATAAAACAAAGGTAATAATTTAGTATGGTTAATTAAATTTGGGTATTGAGTAAAAATAAAATTAAAAAAAGAAAAAGAATTAAAAGCAAAGACGTTCAATATCAAACAAAATGATTGAAAACAAAAAATGAAAAACAACTATAAATATAAAAAGCAAAATCTTAAATTGAAATAGACTTTTTAAAATAAAATTTTAAATTAAGGACAGATGATACAAACAAATTTCATCTTTGGAGAAGACTTAATATCGTGCCACAAGTTAAGAAAACTTGATAATTCATAGAATTTTTTCTCCTAAGAACTAGAAAATACAATCTTTGAAAATATTACAGTAACTAATATTTCAATATAATTAGAGATATGAACAAAACACACTGAGTAAATGTTTACAGATGAAAACAAACTTCAGAATATGTTACTTTGGTGCTAAAAGTGTTATAAAAACTTGAGAAGAATATACAAAGCCAGTTGAATTTTATTAGGAAAAGCAAAATGATAAAAAAAGCCTATGTGATATTGCTGATTTTTAGTCATTTTGTTTTTCCTCATAAAATTTACCCGGCTTGATATATTTTTCTAAAGTTTTTATTACACTTTCAACACCAAGACAACATATTCTGAAATTTGTTTTCACCAGTAAACCTTTTTCTGATTATGATTTTTCTATATCTTTTTTTTTATTGATTGATTGTATATTGTTTAACGTCCCTCTTGAGAATTTTTCACTCATATGGAGACGTCACCGTATGCTGGTGAAGGGCTTCAAATTTAGACCTATACTCGGCACTCAGTGCCACTGAGCAGTGAGGGTTCTTTATCGTGCCAGTGCTTACCGTGACATGGGACCTACGTTTTAAAGGTCATATCCGAAAACCCGTGACTTTCACTTCTAGTACCTAGCGCTTGGCGAAGGAGCAGTCACTACCTTTGTTTACGTCTAAAGTATGACACGGCTCCGCGATCGAGAATCGAACACGGGCCTCCCGATTTCGAAGCGAACGCTCTACCACTAGGCTATCGTGAACGGTTTTTTTTATTGAAATGTTACTAATAGTTTCCAAGTCTAATTCATTTTCCAGTTCTTATGAGGAAAAAATTCTAAGAATTATCCACTTTTCTAAAGTTGTGACATGATATAAAGTCTCCTACTAAGATAAAATTTGTTTGTATCATCTGTCCTTAAAAACAACGGAAACTAACATACGAAATTTAGATATGCCTTGTATACTTTAATTTATGGCCAATAAGAATATTTGGGGAAAAGTCCCGATGAAGAACAGAAAGTCTTTTGTTACGCAAGTAGGAGTTATGGTTCATGGGCCTCTTAAACCTGGATAGGGAGAAAACAACTTCATTTGGTTTATTATCGAAATAAATCACTAATGTTACAAGTAGTCAGATATCTTTAAAATATAAAATACAAGTAGTCAGATATCTTTAAAATATAAAATAATATATACAGTGTATATGTCTTTAGAAATAGTCCTAAAATGGAAAACATGTAATAAATGTACCAGCGATAATCTGTGAGGATAACTAGCCTTAATTTAATAACATTGCAAATTTCACACCTAAACATTATATATTAAGAAAAATGTAAATAATAATAAACGTTAAAAATGAATCCCATGTTTGAAAATTAACCATTATCATAACATGACAAAAATATTTTTAAAGAAATCATTTATGGTAAATTCGTGAGTTCTCAAACAAAAATGACAAAACAACAAAACTACAAAGGTATTCGAGGCTGTCTCAATTTATAACAAATATACCAGCTATCTGTCTTATATCTATCAGTACACCAAGTATTTAATTCTTAGGAATCAAGACAACCCTTTTTATAAATATAGAATATTGAAGTGATATCCTTCAAACCTTCATTCAGTTGATTTATTGCCAATGATTGTAGTTCCGTCTATCGACATGTTTTTTGGAAGAGAGAAATGGTTGGTGATATCCTGCTAAGAAGGCCTAGGACTTCGTCTTCTTTCGATGAAATCTGTATTCATGTGATTCACTGAAATTTGTATACAAGAGTGAAACAGAGAAGCTGAAAAAAAATATTACAAATAAAAGGTTATCGGAACCCTCTGTCAGAGTGAGAATATTTCAGTTGCGAAGAATAAGCTGGTCTTCATAACAAAAAAGAACAGATTTTAGACTTATAATATATGTTGAAGTCCATTTAATTTCTATTAGTCTAAAAACATTTTTTTCAAAAGAAAATATGATATATCGATATTATTGTTACAAAAATCTGCCTCTGAGGATGACAATACATCAAGCAGATATTAAGTTAAAATATCATTTTATATCAATTTTTTTTTGCTTTCCTCTCATGATATCCGCAGCACAGTTAAGGTTACAAATAGAAATATCGGCGATTTTTAAGATAAAAAATACATACTTTATTAGGATGGGCAAATCTTTTTACGAATTCAATGATATAAAAAAATGTACTGTGGTTTAAATTTACATGTTGGTGGCACTTAGACTTTTTATTTAGACTTGTCATATGATGTCGACGTCACATGACTTTGGCAATTATACTTGCAGTTTAGAGGTCATCTATAAAGGTTCATTCTCTATAAGGCCATTTTCCGGCCTACGATAAAATCACTTTAAAATGTGATTTTATATAACAATAATCATTCTAGTTCATGATTTTGATGTTTGTTTATCAACATCGATCATCTAAGTCACGTGATTTAGAAATAAAAAATGGCCGTCAGTTAAAGAAAAATTGAGGGTGGGTCTATTCAAATCAAGTTTCTATGCATATTTCTGAATGTAAATGATCAAAATTTGTTTATTTATGTCGGAAATACATCAGACATAAGTAATGAAGTGGAAGATTTTATAAATTTAAGGTTCAAGATATTTTTTATGACAAGAATTCCGATGCATCCACATTTTGCATATTTTGAACGTAAATCTTTACAAAATTCACACTGTATGATGCTGCAAAAGTTTGATTAGTATTTTATTAATAGTAATATATCATATATAATTATATTATAATTGTATATCATTTCTGTAGATGTGTTACTTATTTTACGCATAAAATAACCATTTTAGAAATGAGGTTTCTGAGTTTCTATTGACCTATAAAAGTTATATATCAAATGTTGAAAGCACTGAATGGATTTTGATTGCGATTAATTAAAACTGAAATAGTAATTAAGAAATGAAATTCAGCAATTGCAAAAAATAAAGAATTAACAGCACAAAAAACATCAATGCAAGTACATGTTGACTATCCATACGCATGTTAATAGTCAATACATATACATGTAACTCAGAGCGGTTGCATTAAAATATACATCTCTAAGTGAAATGAAATATCGTCGTAAAACGGCTTTGTTTTTATTCAATTACTCGTGTTGCACGAAATATTTAATTAGAAATGCCATTTAAACTTGATGTATTTACATATATAAAAGTTGAGAACCCCCCCCCCCCCCAATGTTTCTAACTTCACAACATAAAATGGAGTAGAATTTTAACAGCTCCTTCAACTATGCATATCAGAAGTTTTCGTATATACTAGTATACGGACTTAAGATTCTAGAACATCCCAGGTACAAAATGGACCCTAAGGGTTTGATGCTCCTTTCGCACTCTTGAAACCTGTGGGTTAAATTCTGAGTCTCCTTCCTAGTGCAGCGTCAAAAACTTGTTTTACACAGATATTGACAGTTCCCTACCTAAGTCTTTAGCATTTAAAGTGAATATCATGGGTCTTTAGGATATTATCTTTTTAAAAAAAGTCCCGTCTCGCGTTAGGCGTTGGTCAGTAATGCAACTGTACATAAACACTTGACCTTTAGTGGATGATCTCTTTATCTGGTTGAAAAATCCTTAAATGGGGTAAAGCAACATTCAATTATAAATTACTTATTACATATAGGAATCCCTCTTCTCCTTACCATTTTATTGTTTTAGACAGGACTACTGTTCTCGTAACTTATATCGATGCTATCAAAGAAGTGTGATGAATAGATTGAGTCCTCTCTATAAACCCATGCAGTTAACAAAATATTGATCACATGTTACTCGTACGGAACTGTCCATACAGAAATTATGTGTGTACCTATAGGAAAAAAGTCTATAACGCAAATCGGAAATGCATTTTACCGCTTCAACAAAGATGGCTTTTATCATTTCTAGAAGATCTACAGTACTCATTAGGAAATACAAAGAATATATGCAATACTGATAACGGAATTCAAACAAGTAGCATATAAAGATAAACTAAATTATCATTATAAATATAAAAGATAACTCATATTCACACCTTACAGTCTATAAAAGTTTTTATTTCTTAATTTTTATAAGACATTTCAATGAAACGTCTCCACTTGTAATTTCATGACATCCAGTCCTCTCAGTCCTTTGATTTTAAGTTTTTTAAGTAAAAAGTTCACATTTATTTTTAGTAAATATGCATACCTGATATAAGTCTTAGTAAATCATCAGAAAATTGTACTCTAACCAAAAGTTCATAAAAAGAAATAATCTACATAAGCTGATATTCTTCATTGTGAGTAGTTAGCTTTTTCTGCAAATATCGTAAAAATGAAGCGAAAAGTTTTTATTTGGATGTCATAACCACCTTTAACCAAACTCATAATTTGGTAGTCACTTTTTATGTTTATTAGAAATTTACATGCAAATTTTGGTGTTGGTTAAAGGTGGTTATGACATGCGTATGAGTTATCTAACACAGCCACCCTCTTGAGTTTTCCCATTACTCTAATGCTAATACGGACCGACAGTACCTTACTTTGTGACCCTATATCATTAAAAATACTATTGTATCATTAACCAACCGATATTTATCATTAAATTGGAACATAAGCCTAGTGATTCATGCAATTTTTAAGGGAAAAAATACTATCTGAAAATTTGATGTCATTGTAGGCCGCAAAACGGTCTTATAGAGAATGATCCTTTCAATATTGCAAGGGCATAATCAAGTTAAAAATCTTAGTTTATTCTATAATCCTTTTCAATCCTATATATAGTTTGTGAAAAGTGCTGCGAACCTATATAGATTTCCTTTTTTTATTTGTAAAATTTAATTTGTTGGACGGCAGGTTAAATATTTTGCTGGTCAACTACATTAAATATAGCTATAATTTATTTATTTGCAAGATTTCAAGAGGTTCGCAGCACTTTTCAAATATCTTAATGCTTCTTGAGTTTATGTTTAAAATTTTGACTAGATACATTGAGGGTATGCCCTTGCAATAAATCGATTTATTAGGGCCCTTCCATTATTTTTCAATGAATCTGAATACAAACACACGGCAGTATCGCTTGTCTGCAGAATGCACGTACAGTTTATAAACAAAATACTAAAATAGACATCGCATCCAAGTTAAAGGCTTTTTATTTTACTGCAAATAATATTTTAGTTGAGAACAAAAGACATTTTTCATTGTAAAAAATGTGACTTGGTCAGCCTCTCACTGTGTAAAAACTGCGTCATTTTTTGCGACTAGACGTCACATTGACAAGTGCATTGCTATCGATGGATCGTTTGTATACTGTTGTGTGGGATTTAACAAACGAGAAAAATGCATGAAATAGTAAGTTTGTATGTAGTATACAGCTATCCAGCTGTTTGAAATAGCAAATAATTTCATTTTCTGGCATTCTGAAGACCTTATATTATGCGTGACGTCATAGTAAACATTTCCCGTACAAATTAGGCCCCGCCTCGTTACTGTAACCTTAATTGCGCTGCGTCATGACCAAAACAAAGAGTTTTAGTATCTTTATGATTTTATAGTACTCTTTTTTCATCATCATATTCTAAATGAGTTTCCGTTTGTTTTATCTCCTTCACTATATGTAGGGTGTTAGAAAAATCATTTAACATTTTTCTTCTATTCTCAAAATAAAAAACAATTAGAAAAAAAATGAAATATATGGAGATAATGAACAGTTTTCAAGCTCAATTTCCATAAAACAATACAAAACAGGAGCAAAGCAAACACGGACTTATAGAACATCAGATGTGGGGTCAGGTGCCATGGGGAAGTGAGCCTCCTCTGCCCTCCGGTTACCCCTGCTGTGTGCTGCTTGCCAAGATCAGGAATAACAAGGTGAAATCTGTATTTAATTTGATGTATAAATTATGGACTAACAATTAGTTTGAAAGAAGTCAGCCAAAATTTGACTTAATAAAAAATTGTATTTGCTGGCAAGGTCATTGTAACGAAAATTCTTTTGAGGATAATATTAACTGAGAGATATAAACTCCGTATACAGGTAATGAAGGTATATTGCTGCATAATTTAGAGAAGTTGACGATTGAAAAGTTAAAGTTATCACGTTTATCATAGAGCTTGGTTGTATGAATATAATTAACGCCTTTTTCAAGTAAAAATCCAAATATGAAGCAATGTGTTTGTCTCTGTGATATCTTGTAAGTCACGCCCACATGGATGAATCGTATAGACATAAGAATGGAAATCACTATTATTAAACGACAATACGTCGTCGATACCGCTAAATATCAAATGGAAAGCCAGAGCAATTGTTTTCTTCTTTTCATATGTAATATTTTGGACAAATTCTACTTCATATGAATACAAAAATAGACCTGCTAAAACAGGAAGTAATTGACCCAAACCTACTTAAAGAAATCCCATTATCTTGTTGAAAGACCTTGTCTCCAAATACTACATTGACAACCTAGGTACATTTACAATTTTCATATTTATTGAAAAAAATGCTGTCAATGATATCAAAAAACCTGATCTAAAAGCTTCTTCTAGTATAAACTTAAGAAAAGTTGTTTATAGAAGTAGAATTACATGAAATGTATAACACATCTTTATAGATAATCAGACCGTGAGATATGAAGAAACCTTAAAAGTCTGATGACACACTTCTCTAATAATTCTTTTATAAGCTTTCATGGAATACAAGCATCTTAATGAGTACGTAGGTGTTAATAGATAAAGGAAGTTTTTTTTTAAAGCTGCAACAATGAAATTAAAATTAACTAACGGAAAATTTTTAAAAAATCTAAAATGAAGATAACTAGGACAAAGTCTTTTATTAATATATCTAACATAAAACCCACTTCACCTAAATTCAAATTCAAATTCATTTCTCTGCAAAACATACTTATATAGAATTCAGTTGCTGATAAATCTGTTGACGTGTTAATGTCCATGAGTCAACATCTTTGAATTGTATTTATTCTATATATTGATAAATTGCACAAAATCTTGCTTTTGAATATGTCGTATATCTGCATGTCAAAATTAATGAGATAAATACAAGGTAGTCTCCTTCATTGATTGATTCGGCCTCAGAAATAATGTATTGATAGACTTTTCAATAAACCAGCATTTACAGTGTTCGGTAACAGTGCATGTCAAATTTGAGTTACGTGAGTCCTCTAACATTATTCAAATAGGTGTTTCAATGGGGTAAATCGATCCTTCTGACAATTTCGTTTTTCGTATGGGAAGATAAATATTTAATTATGTAATGGGTTTATGACACATAGTGCACATCATTGATTTTTTTTTACCTTTTTCCCCAAAATAATGTTAACGGTCAATGCCTCTTTAAAGTCAATTTTTGTTGTCTTTCCTCATCTTAAAAAGTTGTGTATCTACATTGAAACTAAAAATGAAAATGTATGTTTTTTCACACTTCTTTCGTTCTCCTCTAAGGTCGCCATCAACATATTTATTATAAATTTCTCATTTTTTGTCAGCATTCACTATTTATTTTGATGACTTAGAGTATGGCATTACCGGATTTCATGATTACAATAAAAACAACTCTTCTCAAATTAATATAATATTTTATGCTCCATTGACCGTCTGATTTGGAAATTGGGGCAACCCTAACTAGGATAAATCGTTATTCTCTTTTTTTCTGATTGTCAGTTTGAAACGGCATTGCACAAAAAATTTCCCACACAATTTACGGTGATCGTACTTTCATTTCATTATACCCCACTTGAAAAACGGGAGAGTATACATGTATAGTAATCGGGATGACCGTCCGTCGTTCCGACTGTCCGGAGATTTGGTCTAGTACTGATGAATTCGTGTTCATTGGATTTAATAAAAATTGTATTCAAGAGTAAACAATTTTTAAAAACATTGCTATTGATGACTTATGATTTTTTCTGCATTTATTTTTTGAAGAAAAATGTTTTATATCAAATAGTCTGAGCACGCAAGCTTCCTTATGTAATCTACTTTTTAACCAACTATAAAAACTCTATCTTGAGTCCTACATTTCCTTTTAAGCAAGACTTCAAATAATTTATTGATTTTATAGCTTTTTTCAATTGAGTTTTTGAATACTTTGGTCGGTGGGGAGAATAATTAGCTGGTCGGTAAAAAATTGGTAGACAGAGTGCTCACTGTCTTTGGTTTGGAATTTATTTAGCGAAAAAGGATTTTAAACAAACAACATGATAAAGTTTCAGAAAGGAGAATGCTGTGTCATTATTGAATTCAGCCAAATAATTCGTTTTGGCAATAACTTAAGTCCTCGGGACAATTTTGAAATGCCTGTATATCTCAACTACATCAAATCTATTTCTTATCTGGTGGAGTGAGAAAATATGCTTCCTTTAAGAATTTCTAAAGAACTCGCAGTTCCCTCTACTTGGGTATTATCTCTCTATTTATTCAGCCTTGACTAGATAGGAATTTTGGACAGAATGTATGTTTATAGAGATTATTGACAGTATTAAGGAGAACTTTAATTAAGAAATCACCATAAAAATGATATTTTTTATACAAACAGACTTTAGAAAATTGTAAATAAAATATTCTCATAACCTCTGTCGTGTTTTGGAAATATTTCATGTATTTGAACGATCTCAAAAATAAATTTCAAAATCAGACAAAAGCTTTTAAAGGTAAGGATAATTTTAATTTTTCAATATTTATTTATGTATTTGCGTCGATATGAAACTAGACAAATAAGAAAAGAAATTGAATTCATTGTTGCAATTTGTGAGAATACATTATTCATTGCTCTCTTTTTAAAATAGATTTATAATTTGAAAATCTAAAAATTGACGCTTTAGTTTGTAAATGAAATGCCTTTAACACTTTCCCTCCAAAAATCTTTCGAAAATGATACCAAGTATGTTTTTATTCCTTTCAAAAGCGTTCAAACGAGTCAGAACACACACTTTGATTAGTTTGAACATATTTTATTGTTTTGATGTTATAACAAAAGGATTGGACACAAGTTCTTAAAAACTTAGAACGTCCTCTCCTTTGATTAATCCAATGGATGAATAACACTTCACTGGGCACATTTAAAGCATTTACTTAGTTTCTTTAAATAGGACCAAGTTTTTGTGTAAAACACTTTATAAATAATAAGTTAGTCGGTGTTTGGATTTTTTTAAAGTCTATGAATTATAAATGTTAACAAGAAAATACTACGATCCTATGTCAAGAAATACAACAAATATACATAACTTTACGGCCAAAAAATAAACAAATAATAATCCGCTGTGCTCGTAAATTAACAAAACATTCTTTTTAATTGTATCAAAATAACGAAAACTAGGAAGACGTTACTTTAGAAAAAAAACAAATATAAAACCCAATTGATTTAAATGAAACTGAATTTGTTTCTCTGCATAACACTAGATCTTTATTTCCGATTTTGATTGAAATAGTGACGTGCTAACGTTTATAAGTCGATATTATTTTAATTGTACTTTTTTGATTAATTGCCTAATATCATTCTTTTGAATTTGTCGTCTCTCTGAAATGATTCGGTGTACCTTTTAAAGTTTATGGATTTTTCAGTTTACCATGGATACATTGTTAAGTGACGGAACATGACAAATTTGGTTTAAACGAGTCCTATTTCAAAATCCAGATGTTTGTTTGAGATAGGTAAATCGATCCTATCACGAACAGTCGTGTTATGTATGGGAATATTATAATTAATATTTTATCATGTTTTGGGTTTATGTTACATTCTGCATGTCATCGAATTTATTTAAAATTGATTTTTTTCAAAAAAAAAATGAAACGGGTTATTTAACATATTTTAAAAATATTTATTTTAAACTTATACTCCGTTAAAATTCTTTGATTCATCCTAAAATCCTATAATAAAGAATCACTAAATTTTTTTTATTATTGATTTTAACTGTCTCATCAAGAAACTTAACACTGTTTGATAGGACTCTGCAATATATATTTTTTCGAAGGCGCCGATCACCATGCAGAGAGGCTTTACTGAAAATAAATAGCATTATTCAATAAGTCACTTATTAAAATTTTCCCTTTCAGCTAAAATGTTAGAGTACACAACCACTGAAAAATAGCGATGAACCAACCAAATTCGTTTTAAAAAGACCCAGGGGATATTGAATGACTGAGTTATTCCATGTTTGAACTTTTGATTAAGGCATTTTTATCAAAAGTGTGTTTTCTCAGAAATTTAAAAGCACTTTTTTTCTATCATTTATAAAAATTAAATCACTCATGTACAAAATTGTCCTGAAAAAAGTTAAATATCAAAATTATCATAAAGCAACGTACTTCCTGTAATGTGTGGCATTTCTGTTATGAAGTTACTATTCCTTCACAATATAAGAACAAGGTATGGTTTATTAAAACAAAAATTGTTTGTCAAACTTACATGTATCATAAAGCAAGATAGGTAATATGTGGCATCATTATTTTATTTCTATCATTCTACAACATACAAACAATGTATGTTTTATCAAAACTAAAAAAAAAGAACTTTCAATGTATAATTCATGAGGCAATGTTTATGAAACCTTCCTTGTACAGATTTTCTGTCAATGCTTTAATCTAAGTTCTATCGATACGTTTTTTGTAGATGAGGTGTACACTAGGGAACCCTTGCTGAGATAAATTTGTTCTCGGATTGATTAATTATGCGTTCATGGGATTCAATATTTTTTTTTATTCAAAAGTGAACAAGGTTTAAAATAAGAGCAGTATACATGATGACTCATGGATTTTTTTGTTTACTTATATACTGGAAGAAATGCTTTATACAAAATAATCTGAGTACGCAACCTATCCTTACGAAATCATTTATTCAACCAAACAGGGGAAATGCTGTCTAGATTTTACAGCTCCTTTTAAACTATACTTAAAATGAACTTTTGATGTTAATAACTTAATTGATTCTTCAAATGTGTATTTCAATACTTTGTTTGACAGAGCGAATAATTGGAGTTTTTGAGAAATCGATTAAAAAATACGAAACTAGAGTTCTCTTTAAAATTGGTTTCCAATTTTTTTGTCGTAAAAAGAATATAACAGATAACATGACAAAGGTTGAGTAAGGAGAGTGCTGTTTTATTATTGAATTTAACCAATACATTCGGTTTGGCAATAACGCAAATCATCGGGACAATTATGAAATACACATGTACCCTTATATTTCAGCTACACCAAATCTATTTCTTATCTAGTCGAGTGAGAAAATGTTTTTGTTAAAAATTTCTTAAGAACTCGCTGTTCCGTCTATCTAGGTATTTTTTTCTCTTTTTATCCTGCTTGAGTAGATATGAATTTTGAACAGAATATATGTTTACCGAATGTATTTGGAAACACGTAACAGAGATTATTGGCAGTGTTAAGAGAAAACTGGAATTCAAAATGACCATCAAGATAATTTATATACAAACAGACTTTAGAAAATAAAAAAAGAAATCGCAGAATCTCTTCTGTGTTGTGGAAATATTTCATATCTTAAAGCGATTTTTTAAAGGTAAGAATGATTTTTCTGTTTTCAATATTTATTTATATATTTGCGTCGATATCAAATTAGACAAATAGGAAAAGAAATTAAATCCATTGTTTCAATTTTTGAGAATACATTATTCATTGTTGTCTTTTTTTTTTTTTTTGTTAATTAAAAATTTGAAAATCTAAAAAGCAATTGACGTTGTATTATTTAAATGAAATACCTTACCATTTTCCCTCAATAAGACTTTCGAAATTGATACCAAGTTTGTGTAAATGACACTATTCCTTTCAAAAGCGTTCAAACGAGTCAGAAAACACTTTTAGCTCAATACAATGCATGAATGAATTAAACTTCACTGGACACATTTGAAGTATACTTATTTTCTTTAAAGAGAACCACTTTTTGTGTAAAATACTTTATAAAGAATTATATGTTGGTCGGTGTTAGGATTTTTAAAAGTCTATGATTTATCAATGTTTACAAGAAAATACTACGATCATATGTCAAGGAATATAACAACTAAATATATCGTTAACGATAAAAAAAAATATACGAATAATAATTCCCTGTGGAATTAAACTGAAAAAAAAAATAATTATATCAAAATGAACAAATCTAGAAAGACGTTATTTTAGAAAAAAATCAAGCATAAAACCCAATTAATCTAATATGAACTGAATTTGGTTTTTTTTTTTTTTGCATAACACTAGATTTTAAATTCCGATTTTGATTGAAATAGTAACGTGCTAACGTTTATAAGTCAATATCATTTTAATTGTTTTTTATTATAATTTGCCTAATATCATTTTTTTGAATATGTCGTCTCTCTCTTGACGTAGTTGGTAAGAAGAATCACCTACTTTGATTGATTTGGTCTTCCTTAGATACGTTTATTGATTTTTCAACAAACCTTAGATACAGTGTCTAGTGACGGTACGTGACAAATTTAGGTTAAAAGAGTCCTCTTTCAAAATTCAGACGCCTTTTGTGAAGGGTAAATCGGTCCCTTTCACTGACTGTCGTGTTATGTAAAAAACGACGAAAATTTTATGTTTTGGATTTATGACGCATTCTGCATGTCATCGATTTTCTTTAAAATCGATTT
>PRKT01000565.1:121598-178229 GCA_003671525.1 Saccostrea glomerata | reverse complement strand
CAATAAAAATTAAAACGCGTTATTTTACATTTTTTAGAAAATAATTACTTAAACTAATACTCCGTAAATATTCTTTGATTTCATCCTAAAACATATAATAAAAAATCAATTATTTTTTCTCTTGTGCTTTTTACTGTCTCATCATCTAACTTAGCTATGTTTACTTGATCCCTGCCATATATATTTTTTTATTATTCGGAGGCGCCGATCACCATGCAGAGAGACTTTACTAAAAACAAATATCATTATTTAATTGAGAAGTCCTTTATTGAAATTCTCCCTTTCAACTAAAAATTTAAAGCACATGGCCCTGACAATATCAATGAATCGGTCAAATTCGTATTATAAAGACACAAGAGGTATTAAATTACAGATTTATTCCATGTTTGAACTTCTGATTAAGGCATTCTTATCAAAAGTGTGTTTTCTATGAATTTTAACAACATTTTTTTCTATCATTTGTAAAATTCAAATCACTTATGTACAAGATTGTCTTGGAAAAAAGTTAAATATCAAAATATCATAGCAAGATCGTTAGTGTAATGTGTGACATCTTTATTATGAAGTTTATTTTCCATCTACAATATAAGAACAAGTTATGGTTTATAAAAACTAGAAAAAAATTCAATTCATGAGTCAATATTTATTTAATCTTCCTTCTATTGAGTTCCTGCCAATGATTTAATCTTAGGTTTATCGGTGGATGAATTGTACACTATACTAGGGAATCTATTGCTGAGATCATTTCGTACTCGTATTGATTAATCTCATGGGATTCAATATTTTTTTTAATTGAAAGTGAACAACATTTAAAATACGAGCAGTATCTTGATGACTCATGGAAATTTTATATACTTATATACTGGAAGAAATGCTATATTCAAAATAATCTGAGTACGCAACCTATCATTACGAAATCATTTATTCAACCAAACAAATGCTGTGTAGATTTTACAGCTCCTTTTAGACTAAACTTTAAATAAATTTTTGATGTTAATAACTAAATTGATTTTTCAAATGTGTATTCCAATGCTTTGTTTGAGAGAGAAAATATTTAGCGTTTTTGTTGAGAAATCGATTCAAAAATATGAATATAGAGTGCTCGTTCAAGTTGGTTTCCAAATTGTTCAACGTAAAAAGGAACTACATAAGATGTATTTCTTATCTTATCGAGAGAGAAAATGTTTCAAATAGAAATTTTGTTTTTTAAAAACTTAATATAAAGTATGCAATACACTTTTAAGGCAACGCTCGATTCTCTAGCAAATGTTTTTACAATCAATTTTGTTGGCCTCAATATATATTTACTTTTGACAACATTGCAAATCTGAAAAATGAGTAGGTGATGTTCATTTCATTATTTATCATGTAATGGAAGATATGGCGAAAACGAACAGTATTCATGATCAATATCAAAGTCCATAGAACAATACAAAGATAGGAGCAGAGCAAACACCAAAACATCAGAAGTGGTATCATGTGCCACGGAAAAACCATCCGTCGTCAATACAGTGTATAAATGATTAACTAATAATTAGTATGAAAAAAACGTCATTTGACTCAATGATAAATTGTATTTGCTGACAATTTTGTAAAAAAAAAAAAGCAACCTCAATCCACCCCTTTCTTCCATCGTCTTATATTTATTTGTTATACATGTACATGTATAAGTGTTCACGTTTATATTCATTATGCCACTCTTTTTCTCTCTTTGATTGAAGGCATATCAGTACCTGCTTTATGCTATATTTTATTTTATTAGATAAGATTGCATAATATGATACAAAAGATCTTTGTGTTCTTTCGATGTTTTTTCTAGTCTTGTCTGACCCCCCTCAATATTTATTTTTTTGTCTTGTGTCATTTACTTCAATAAGTTTTCACTTTCATTTCTGTTGTTATTTTCTTTAAATACATCAAAAATTGGCTCAGTTGACTGGCTTCGGCCTTGCATTAGTAACAAAGGAACATAAATGTCATTGTTTCGACTATAGAACTTATGATTGATTGAATGATTGTATATTGTTTAACGTCTCTCTCGAGACACATATGAAGACGTCACCGTATGCCGGTGAAGGGCTTTAAATTTTGACCTTTACTCGGCACTCAGGGCCATTGATCTTTAACATGCCAACGCCTGCCGCTGACACGGTGCCTCGTGACCTCACGACCTCCCGATCAGGGAGCAAGTAAAACGTACAAAAAGACATCTTTAAACGAGACTGCTGATATCCCTGTTTCATCAACTGTTTGGCCAATAATTTACCTCCTTTGAGAAATTGTTAAAACATAGATTCAAACATAGATTGATTGATTGATTGTATATTGTTTAACGTCCCTCTTGAGAATTTATCACTCATATGGAGACGTCACCGTATGCCGGTGAAGGGCTTCAAATTTAGACCTATACTCGGCACTCAGGGCCTTTGAGCAGTGAGGGTTCTTTATCGTGCCAGCGCCTACCGTGACACGGGACCTACGTTTTTAAGGTCATAGCCGAAAGACCCGTGACTTTCACTTCTGATGCCGAGCGTTTGGCGAAGGAACAGTCACTACCTATTTTTACGTCTTAGGTTTGACGCGGCGCCGGGAACGAGAATCGAACCCGGACCTCCCGATCACGAAGCGAACGCTCTACCACTAGGCTACCGTGAACGGTATTCAAACATAGAGCATGTTCTTGAGTATCGAATCAACTCTTTGATATATTAACTCCTTATGAAGGTGAGCGGTATCTTTTATCTCAAGCTCACCAGGATATATCGTATCGAAATAGGAATAGAAATTACCATTATTAATTGACAATACGTCTTCGATATATCTAAATGTCGAGCAGAAAGCCACAGGAAGTCTTTTCACGCATTCGACTTCTATAAATTCCGCTTCATATGAATAAAGAAATAGGGATATGCTTTATGATTTTATGTTACAAAACATTATGTACTTCAATTAAATTCTTTCTCATAGGAACTCAAAGGGGTTTGTTTGAACAAAGGTGCAATATCCATGAGCTTTCCGACATATTGTTAAAAGACCTAGTACATGTATCCAGAGGCTTCATAAATGTTATGCTATATCAACTGATTTTATCAAATCAACTTGAAGAAAAAAAACTTAAATCTTCCACTTAAAGTTAATTATGATACAATAATAATGTAAGTTTATTTAATAAACATAATTCTTTTCCCTACCATGAACATATTTATGTACTAAATTTAGGTCTAAAGACACTGTTTGCGACAATATCTGTTTTGCATGTCTTCGCCATAAACACTTAAATATAATAATTACAATTTCCATCATATTGTGATTTTAAGCTGTTTCCAATAAAACCTCAAGTTGAGATATTAACATGTTTGTGATTTTCATTAGGATTATATTATGTAATATATAAAGTTAAATCCACAAATGTTTTGCAAGACATCTTTTGGGATAAAGAAACCTGCTAAAATAGTAATGCGTAACAGAAAAATTCTCGACAAAAATATATTTAAATTAGGAAAGGGTTTATTGCTTTTAAAAATGTAGACCCCTTACATGAATAGATATATTTAAAGGTACTAACAGTCATGATGTAGTTCTCTATTATCAATCTATTGGTGTGTTTTCTGGTTCCATCTACCTTGATAATTGCTTTCTACCTATTCTGCGTTGACTAAAGATGGATTTTGGACTGAATGTATATTTAATGTATATATAATTTAATGAGGTATATGTGTACGACAGACATATTTGCCATCTTTAATACAATGCTGGACATTATGTACAATCGCCATGAAGGTATTTCTTCTATATTGACAAAACAAACAAAAACTGGAAGACTACTTGTTGAATACCTTTTCTAAATTGGAAATAACTCAGGTCCTTAAAACAAAATAAATGAATTGAACATTAGCCAAATTTTATGAAGGTAAGAATTACTTTTTTCGCAATAATTAAGATATTTGCCCCGAAACAGAACGAGAAAAGGGGGAAATGAAAGAGAGCTAATTCCTTAGTTTTGGTTTACAAAGAAAAGATTGAGTTATTTTACTTAATGTAAACTTGAAAAGATAATCACAATTATTTTTGATTACAATTAACGATAAGAAATTTAAATAAATGACAATTTTTGTGAGTAAACTTTGTTAAATAATTACTTAAATAAAAGTCTTTAGAAATTGAAATGAAATGTTTGTGTCCCATTTCCCAATTTCTTTCAACAACATTTAGATTGTTAAGGCAAAAAATTTGCTCAATTTCCTAAATGAAAAACACTTTATTGCAATACAAACAAAATGTATATTTATTATCTGAAATGAAAATTACGTTTTTGGCAAATATTGCTTTCACAATAAATCAATCGGAGTTTATCGATAAATTATTTTTTTTCTAAAAAAAAATTATGAAAACTCAATGTTTACAGAAAAACACCTGTTTAAGAGAAAAGGACCTTACGCTGAACAAGGAAATACTTGTTATAGTTCACTTTATTTCATATTTTGCATAATTTTCAATTTATTATGTGCCACATATCTCAAAGCAGTTATATCTTAGGTTTCTTACCGTTTATTGATATACAAAAACTATGACATACATTGTCTACGCCTAGCTTTGATTCTCCATGTTTCGGGTTCTATTACCTTGTTTATAACTGAATTATTAAAGCATTGATGAAAAAATCTTGGTGAACATGTATCTTTTATAAAAATTCAGGGTTTACAATTCTAAAAAGCAAGTCTCTTTCATTACATTGCATATGGGTTGAGAAAAACTTCAACACGTTCAATAACAAAAACTATGCTTTCATTCAATTTGTGTAAAATTATGTTGAAAAACAAATTATCCGTTCTTCTTATTAACTTTGATAGTATCAGATGGTTAAACTCAGCTCAATATCGACTTGGTAAACAAGGACAAAAGCATAACAAAACAGTGTCATGTTTACATTTCTTGATTACAGGAAAAACCAACCATGATGTCTCACGTATGCTTACATGTACTAAGCGAAAAAGGTGCACCTTAATCATGTTAATAAGATTTCAGATCATTAGTGTACAAAAATAATATTGTTCATTCCAGACTCTCAAATACCACATCATATACTGATAACGACCTTCATAATACTTATGATACTGCCAGTGTATTTACTGATAATGATCTTGCTATACTAACAGATCGTGTATGACATAACCGACTCGTTTGACGCGCAGTGTAGGGAAACATACGAGTGGAACAACGCAGCACAGTTAAGGTTACAGTAAGGAGGCGGGGCCTAATTTGTACGGGAAATGTTTACTATGACGTCACACATAATAATAAGGTCTTCAAAATACCACAAAATGAAATTATCTGCTATTGCAAACAACTGAATAGCTGTATACTACATACAAACTTACAATTACATGTAGTTTTGTCGTTTGTTAAATCCCACACAACAGTATATAAACGATGCATCGATCGCAATGCACTTGTCAATGTGACGTCATCTCGCAAAAATGACGCAGTTTGTACACAGTGAGAGGCTGATCAAGTCACATTTTGTACAATGAAAAATGTCTTTTGTTCTCAAATAAAATATTATTTGCAGTAAAATAAAAAGCCGTTAACTTGGATGCGATGTGTATTTTAGTATTTTGTCTATAAACTGTACGTGTATTCTCCAGACAAGCGATATTATCGTGTGTTTGTATGCAGATTCCTTGAAAAAGTAACGGAAGGGCCCTTATAAATCGATTTATTGCAAGGGCATACCCTCAATGTATCTTGTCAAAATTTTACACATAAACCTAAGAAGTATTAAGATATTTGAAAAGTGCTGCGAACCTCTTGAAATCTGGCAAATAAATTAATTATAGCTATATTTAATGTAGTTGACCAGCAAAATATTCAACCTGCCGTCCAACAAATTAAATTTTACCAATTAAAAAAGGGAATTTATATAGGTTCGCAGCACTTTTCACAAACTATATATAGTGTTGAAAAGGATTATAAAATAAACTAAGATTTTTAACTTGATTATGCCCTTGCAATATTGAAATTTATAGATGACCTCTAAACTGCAAGTATAATTGCCAAAGTCATGTGACGTCGACATCACATGACAAGTATGAATAAAAAATCTAAATGTCCCCAACATGTAGATTTAAACAACATTACATTTTTTTGATATCAGTGAATTCCTAAAAAGAATCGCCCATTCTAATAAAGTATGTATTTTTTATCTTATAAAATCGCCAATATTTCCATTTGTAACCTTAACTGTACTGCGAACCTATTCCCTATTTTTACGCGTTTAAAAATGTTTAAATTTTCTACTAATTTATATAAAATGGTAAATAAAGTAAAATAAATAGTTTTAAAAAATACCAGAATTGTTTACATGATTTGCACTTATAAAAAAAGAAAATTTGACATAGTAAAACAGAGCTATGCTATCGTGTGTCCTTCATACCCTTAATATAAAAATAGTTTTACATTTGTTAAATGTAAAAATGCAAAAATAAAATTTTGAAAAAAAAACTCTTAAAGCTTCAATTTCAATCTTCAACGATAAAGATTTTTTTTTTGAAAAATGAATGATAATCCATAAAAAATTTAAATTAAATAAACGGAAATTAAAATTGATATCAATAAGAAAAAAGTCGGATGACACCTTTTAAAAATATAAAGTATTCCACTCAATTCAGCTGAAATGAGCTGGTTCCAATTTAGATAAAAGCTATTGACGTTTTACAAGGATAGGTGAATATCATTAAAATGTTCATCATATTGATTTATTGCCTGTTTTTCACCGTCTATAAGGATGGTATTTAAAGAGAGAACCACGATCCTACAAAGATTGCTTTATAAATTTTTCAATCGATCAATCTTCAATAGCAAGTCATTACAAAGTTTGAGATACAGAAAGTCTTCTTTTAGAATCCATATATTGAATGTGAAGGGAAAAAAATCGATCCTTTAAATTGTATTTCAATGTGTAAAATAAATATTTTATTTTGTAATGAGTTTCTGGCATAAAATGCGTTTCATTATACTTCTTTGCATAAAGATTTCCATTTTTTCCCAAAAACATATTGTAGCGTTGATGTCACGTTATTTCGAGAAAGGTAGTTAGAATATCGATAGATTTATAATTTCTACTCAAGTTTCCTTTTCGAATGAAAACATAAACGTCTAGAAATTGCATTTGCTGTGTCCTAACTTCTCAATTCTTATATCACTTTAATTAAGTTGGTATTTATCCTCATTTAAAAAAAAAAATGATTGTCGTTTTGCATAAAGCTTCTCAATGAAGCAAACAATCAGAAGATTTTTTTATGGGGGGGGGATGTTGTTTCTTTTTTAATTAAATTGTTCTGCAATAAAGGCACCACTTGTAAAGCAAAAACATTGAGAAATTTATGCATTAAAATTAAAAGTTGAAATTAAAAAGTACCCCGAAGTAAAATTTCATATTTTATAGGCTATGGATAATGGCAGGATCTAGATCAGGTGTTGTGACACGCTGGCAAGCTGAGAAAGGTAAATAATTCTTCTTCTTTTTTCGAGTCAAAAAATTAAATAGAAAAACATTGTTAAACAACCTTTTCCTAAATTTTCTGATTGCATAATATGCACGGCCTTTCGCAATGATGAGCAGCACCCGCATTTCGAAGTGGAAACATAGGAGCAATGTTAAGAGATATGAGCGGGAAAAAAATTAAAATTCTCATTCCTTAGATAAAGGATCAACATTTCTGGAAAATATAGGGACTTAAAGTAATCAAATTGTTAAATTTGGGCCTTAATGTATCAACAGTTTGAATTTATCTCCATTTTAACGCATGGAATGCAAGAAGCATTGCATGAACGGAATCATTATATGTACATAGACAATTAAAATCAAGATCCGAAAAACTGTGAAATCACAAATTTTCGGGGGGGGGGGGGGGGTAGTTTTCGATGTTTTCGAGGTGTGAAGCGACCAACGAATTCATGTCCATAACGAAATGTATGATATATATCTCTACTCAATTCGACATCCACGAAATCAAATTTCCAAGAACCAATAGTTTTTTCTCAAACCACCAAAAGTTGACCCACGAAAATATGTGTTTAACAGTATATAATAAAATGCATAGAAATATCTGAAACATATATTACAATTTTGGTATAGATTCATTAATCATTGTTAACAACATGGCTAGAATCGATTTTTTCTTAGAAATGGTCACAGTATTAATACATATAGCAAAAGTTTAAGAAAAGCTACATAGAGGAGAATCTATAGCATTATACTTTTCAAAATTAATAAATTATATTTATACATTTATGCTTTAATTTTATTCATACGCAGGTATACTCAAGTTCAGTTTAATTTCTTTTTCACAATTAGGAAGGCCACTGTTACTTATAGTGTGATAATCCTATTTTCTTGCGATTTTTAACTGAATAATAACCATTATAATAATTAAGGTTTGAGTTTCTACGCATAAAAAGAGTCAAAAGGAATGTCAAGTCTTCAAAATACTATAAATTTATTATATTTGGCGTGTACGATATTTGGCGGAAATTGAATTTTCAACAAGTTGGCGTAGATTTGATTTAGCACTTTTTGAATGTTCTTTACATAAACCTTCATACACAAAGGATTTAGCGAAAGGCGTTAAAAAGAATACACAGCCAAATATAATATGTTTACAGTATATTGTGGACATTTTGAGCAATAATTCCTATGTTCAATCAATTTACTTTGAATTATGAAATCATAGAATTTATATGAAATATTTAATTCTGATATTGGTTTATATTGGTTTAAAAATTCGTTTGATACCTGCATCAATAAAATCTTTAGTTCGCTTGCACTGAGCAGCCGGAACTACTTTGTCAGTCTCTACATGTATATTTCCCGCTTCCATGTTACTTCTTGAAGGAATAATTAAATGCTCTTACTTTAATAAATATTTTCCTGAATTTCTAAACCTGTCCGTTACGTTCCTGATTTATTTTCTACTTTCGTTTCCTTTTGAATTATCCTCCTTTGCTAAACAGATTAAATCGTCTGCATTTTTGGGAAAGAAGGAAAGAAATCAACATAGTTTTGATAAATGTTTGGCTTTGAGAATACTGGTATGAACCATAGAATTTCGACGAAACGTTTTTATGCTACCAAAGAGAGGAAAACCGTTTATCTGTTATATCTTGGGAAGCGAATGACCGAGAAAAACGACACTGCATGCATAAGTACAGATTCTTTTCATCTTAAACAGTCGAGAGCAGACTCTTTCAGGTGTTAAATGTACATCATTGACAGGTTGTGATACGTATTTATATGTTCGGTTTGAAATTCAGATGAAAAGATGTACAATGAAATGCAAAATTCCTGTGATCTAACGTTAGAATTGTTGGGATATTTGAGTTCAATGTATCTTCCCTTTACATATACGACCTTAGATAACTTACCGGTGAAAATATACCGATTGGGATAACACAACATGTAGGTTTTTTGTGTTGTAGAACTGTAAATATCAGAGAATGTTGGTAATGGCACGAAAATATATTTGAGAATGTTTATTTGTTTACGCCACTTTGATTTTCAGCAACGTAACGTTGTTGTGATGTATTCGTGCTCACTGTTTTTTAATGCGTAAATTTAAAAGAAAGGTGAATAGAAAGTTTACTTTTATAAGTTTTAAATCACAATTAAATGATAAGAAATGAATGTAATTTGTTTCCTTGTTTCCAAAGAAAAATTGGAAGGGAAAACTTTTTCAACAATGTGCTACGCGCATTGATGAAATTTTTCATCCAAATTTTTCTTTGCTACATCGATCAAAGAAAAACAAAATACATTCATTTCTTAATTAATAATTATTCCATCGAAAAAATATTATTATAGTAGGAACTTTTACATTTTGGCTATTATTTATTCATAGAAAGAAAGCAATCATTCTTTTTAAGTTAAAAGGGGAAGGAACAGTCAGATAAAATAAACGACCAAAAAAAACGAGAAAAGGCATCGATTAGTTCTTAGATGCATATGAAAGAAAATATTTAAACTAGATGCATCTTTTTCCAAGGAGGGTACTGAAATAAAACAAACATGTTAAAGCAATAGTTAAACGCCCTTTTACTAACAGTATGATAAGAAATGAAAGGTTGTTCTAAGTTGCACCTCTTAAATTCCACACATGGTCAGATCATGCAATGTCTTAACTTAAGTTGAAACCTTCAAATATGTCTTTACGTATGACAGATTTGATGGACCAACTTAATATTAGAATTTGTCATAGTCCTAACTATAGTATGGCTTCAATATCACAATTGCTGGTTAATGACAAACTTAACATTTTTTAGGTTTCTATTTGGCTGATCCTGTACCACGGAAACGTTTCCGAGTAGGCAGGTACATCTAAATAAACTCAATTATAAAATTTATCTGGACATTCCATTATAAATGATTAAAATATGCTTTTGTATCTTACTGCCTTTTTAACTACAGAAAACATCAGGGTTCTCCATCATTTGAAATGTTACTGTGTTGCAGAGTTTACGCAAAACACTAAAATTTCGCGATATTTTCGCGGTTAAATTCGCAACTGAATCACTATTCATTATAATTACAAAAGAATACATACACATGCTTTTTAAAATCGATAATCCGTTACACAAATGGTATGGTCGTGCATATTTATAAAAGTAAAAACACATGTTCTAAAAAGCAGAGGAAATTCTGGTCAATACTGTCGAACTACTCGTACTTAACATTTTTGAAAGTAAATTTGCCGTGATTACTTGTCCGTTGTCTTGATCGAATTACCAAACATCAAAATGGTTAAATACTTATAAGAGTTCCTTGAACATGTTGAAAAATTTAAGCTATTTATTCAAATTAATGAAATGACTTCGGTACGATGTTATGTTTGACTGTCAGAGCTACATGTAACATAATTCTTGAGCCGTGGCTCTATTGATAAGACATATTTTTTTTTTTCAAAAATAATACAATGTATTTTTAGCAACTACCAATTAACCGTTGTGGAAGAGTAAAAAATTATTTGTCCGTGTTCCCTGATGCGTTAAGTCCGGCGGGGGTCTAGGATATAATTATAATAAGCAAGGTGAAGCCCTTGTAATTAAGTGCTCCACCGTTTAGAATTGAAAGAGGGTCGAATTGTTTGATCAAAGATTTAGTTAGAGAAACTTTACATATTTAGATTTTCTAATAATCACATATTTTACTGTGTTGGCAAAATTTTTACTGTGTCGCACGCATAAAATTTGAATCGTTACTGTGTCGGAGAAAATTTTACTGTGTCGGGAGCAACACAGTAAAACAGCTCAATCATGGAGAACCCTGAAACATACAGTGTATTTATAAATTTCAAATTTAAGACAATTTTTAAAAGTATTTTCTTAAATATTTTGTTTGAATCAAGCAATAGATTATTATTTTGCAGTCCACCAAGTTGTAACGAAAGATCTTATACTCTCCGTCCTTTTTATGTCACATTCGAATATGGGGCATCAGAATTGAACCTATATAAACGCATATCCTCGGAGGTGCAGTATTTCTGGAGGACAGAATGGGAATCGCTAAAGACAGTTCCTGAACCAAAAGATGGCATATATTTCATTACTGATGACAAAGAAAATGTCAAGAAATTGTGCCTTGAATTATTCCAATTTTCAACCAAAACAACCCAGTATAAGCAATGTAGGACCTGTTTTTCTGTATTTTCAAAATCATTCTCTTTTTAGTCAAATTATTTTCTTATAACGGGAAATTTCTTATTATTTTAGACGAAGAAGAGTCTTTCGATAAAGAATCTGTTTTTGTGTGCTTTCTTGGATCTTCGTTTTGGGAAGATAAGGTGAAGAATATTTCTGTAAATTAATGACTTTCACTAATTTGTAAATTGATCCTCAATAATTATAAATTTTCGGATTATTTTCAGATCTCTTTTGATTCGTTAAACTCCTTGGTGAAGGGCATTGACAGATCAACGCTGTTTTTTATTGTCGATTCTGATTTTGATATTGAAAAGAAAATGAAGTTGGTTGTCAGGAAAGCCCAGTGTCATGCATCACATGTCCTGAGAGTGAACGGTGACAAATCAATAATTTATGATAAATGCTACTTGAAATTAGAGAAGACAATTCACAATATCACATTCTTTTTGAAAGCCAAACCTACAACAAGACAAATCAGCGGATTTGTCAAACAACTGGAAGAAAGAAAAGAGAAACTTTTTGCCAGGAAATGCCTTGTACACTCAAAACTTTCAAAAAAGTGTGTGAAAAAGATTAAAGCGTAGGTATTATAATACCTTTTAAAATTCAATAATCGTTCAAGCAAGAAAATAACGAAACATATATTGGTTTGTGTACAGCCTTTTGATTTGTCGAATCTGTTAAACAATAAAATTTAATTATTTCAAATATATATATATATATATATATATATATATATATATATATATATATATATATATATATATATATATATATATATATAAAGCACTAAAAATGACCAACGACACGAACAATAAAAATTGTAAAATTTTCGGGACGCCCTGTCCGTTCTTCAGCACAAAGAAAAAAGTTAATAAGTCATAAGAACAAAGGAAAAAGAGAAACAAAAACAAGTAGCACTACTACTAAACTACTAAACACTAGATATTTACATACTAAATTACATGTTGAATTGGAAATTTTTAAGAACACTAATAAACAAAGAAATCCGGACTGCTATGAAATGCGTCCGGTCTATCGGGTATACTTGGGTGAAGTGCGATTTACATACTTGAACGAATTAATAATGCTAATTAATTACGACAATCAGTAAATTGTACATTGTTTCATTCTCTCAAAATGGCGTAACTTTACTAGATAAAGAATAATCAAAGAAAAATAATATAGCAGGGATATTTAAACATATGAATTATGATCAATTATAAATTTTGAAATATTTAAGGGCTTATTACCGGGAAAAAAATAATTAACAAAGGCGTAGGCAATACATAGTTATGTGGGTTGTTCGAGAGTTAGTGACGCAAATTAACTGTAGAGTTTACACTAAATTGAGAGAATAATCTTGTTTAAACACGGTTTTTTTCTTTATTCAGTGGAAGAAAATATGGCGCTGTTGGATACAGGCTTTGTGATGGAATTTTATATATTTTCTCTTGTGATCAGAATCCAAGTTTCAAAGACAAACTCAAAAAAGCAATAGCACAGCACTTTCAGGGGAAGATAGAAGTTCAGGATATAAAAGAAGCGTTAAATCCTCAGTGTCGGATCAAATGTGGTGGTGAAATTGTAAATGAAGAAAGAACGATTCAAGGGAGCTTAGGAATGTTTGGAGAAATTTCAAGTCAACAAAATCATGATGAGACTTTTTCAAACGTTGTTGCCATTACATCTGGTCATCTTTTCAAAGAAGGGGATCTTGCAAAAGTCCAACATCTCGAGCAAAGGATTGGCCGGGCCGCTGCATTTGGCCGAATGAAAATATGTATGAAATGGGAAGATCAGTTGATAACGTGCATGATATGTCCGTTATATCAATACATAAATCAGCACTCGGTTTATTACTAAAGACCATTGAAGGGTTGAACGAAAAGGTTCATGTTTATGGACAACCTATTTCAACACTGACCGACAGGCTTGTATTTAAGTATGGCGCGACTACATCAAAAACGGAGGGATTCGTCCAGAAAGTTAGTGACTTTGAATTATTTGATGGCAAGGTTATGGTTATATTACCGCATGTTGCTTTTGAACGATTTTCCGACAAAGGGGACAGCGGATCTATCGTTTTGACGAGAGTCGGTGATGATCTGTACGCAGTTGGTATCATATTTGGTGGAGAGTTAAACCTTCTGAATGCAGAGTGCTTCAGTGCAAAAAATGAGACAATCGCAGCTAGCCTCCGAGTGGCTCTTGATCGTTTCACCAAGGCAACTAAGAAATATATTACATTCGACACAATATAGCGTGGCTTGAGAGTGTTATCAACATTTCAATTCGTCAGATGTACCTTTATTGAACTATTTGTTTACCAAATACCATAATTATCTATCGACGTGTTTAATATGCCGAAACCACAGAGTAAAAGAAGAACAGTATCTTGGCAACTCATCAAATTAAAAAAAAACTGAAATGTTCTATGAAAGATCTTTTAATTGAATGCAAGGGTATATAATCCACCAATCAAGATTATTAAATTAGAAATAACATGAAACTTTACATAACAGGAGTTATATCTTCCTAGAATGACACTTTATGAAGACCTCAAGCCCTGCAAAAGTTTGATATTTCATTGAAACTCCCATTGTTTTTTTTTCTTTTTTTATCTTGAATCTGCAGATTTTTGAAGGCAAAAATGTTTTTGAAAAGAATTTGTTTATCAGAAATGCCGCAAATTACAAATAGGACAAAACAATCTCTGTCTTGGCCCTACAGGCCTTCCGGATTTGTATCAGTCTCCTACAAAGACCGCCCTATTGTGTTGTTGAACTCGGATACATAAGGGTCTATTCCCTATCAAAAATTCTAAATATACAGAATACAAGCTTTCTTAAAGAATACTTTATAAACGTATTTACTACACATTGATCATTCTTTTTGACTGTACAGTGTACATTTGATAAAATATGTGGATTCTAGAAACTGATTGTAGATTGATGGCATTCTTCCTTGCACATTTATAAATGTAAAAAATCTCTATAATTTCACTTTTTTCCAAAATTTTTTAAAAGTAGAATTTAACTTATAAATGTAAAAAGTGACTTTTTAAAGATATCAATATTTCTTTTTTCAGTGGTAAATATTTTGCGACAGGGGATGTTTACTTTTTTTATGCACCTGATCCCATCTCTAAAGTGCCCAGGGGTCACTGCTTATGTCCTGGTTTGAGATGTTTATTGTTATAGTTCTTAAGAGATCGATCAGTGTTGATCTTTTTTTTCAGCTTTGTTCACCAATACTCTCTATACCTACACAGTATTATTATTACTTGATTCTTACATTTGTAAACACTTTTATTAAATTTTATTTCATAGATGTATTCCCTTGATTCTTATTATATATACATTGTACTAAAAATGTTTTAAAATGTTGATCTTTAATAAATGTTTCCTTTTATTTTAGTTTTTTTTTTTTATTTTGACGGATTTTACAATCACTGTATCTCATTGGTCAAAAACCGAGCTTAACGTAGACTCTACGCCGTATGACACCACATCTGATGAGTGTGTTAGTTTGTTGTAGAACCATTATGACGTCATAATTGAGAGCTTTATTTATAAATATTTTGTTCCGTCTCATATACAAGCACCCTTCATAATTTACTGCCATACTTTTAAGACGTGTCTGCATTTCCGATTGCATTTTGATATAAGAAAAATAACATTTCATTTTTTTTTCAAACAACAAAAACAGGGAGCAAAACAATGAAAATATTAAGAATCAATCAGTTCTGGGTACAGTTTTTGCAAATTATTGCATGTCCAATTGTTGTCAATTTCTTGTACTCTCGATAGTACCAGTACAGTTCCAACATTTTAATTTCTCTTTGACATTAGAATACATTGGATGTTAACGCAGTGTGTGTTGTAAGTATTGTATGAAATATATGGAGAAAACAAAAGTATTTAAGATAAAAAGTCGACAAACCAATACAAAACAGGAGCAGAGAAAACAAAAGCCTCCAAAGCATTGGAGGTGGCATGGAGGAGTCAGCTTCCCCTGCCAACCGCCGTGTGCTTCTTGTCATGATCGGGAAATAACAGAAAAATCTGTTGTTAATTCAGTATATAAAAAATCGAATAACTATTAGTATGGAAAGCCCCAGACAGCATTCGACTCAATGATGACCAGATTTGTTCTTTTTATATAGAAAAAAATAAGATATATCCTTAAATTAAAAAAAACAATGTCAGGGATTGTTAAATCCATACACACATAAATAATGTTTGTTTATAACAAATTTGGCTGTGCTTCACAATTGTTACATTATAAAGTTACGAAGTATAACAATATTTTAGATTTAAGCTAATGTGATTTAAATTAAAATTGCACCAAAATCATTAACTACTTGCATCTTTTGTACATTTGGAAAACAAAAATTCCCTTGAAGTAACCATTTTTGCTAAAATATACACTTCAGTATCACTAGGTAGCAATAAATCGAAGAATTGTTTTTATATTTGTCCTCCTTCATCCCATGAATATTACTCATTGGATTTTATTGGTATTCTACAATTGTGAGATTACAATGTGTTTTGCGTGAGAGTGATGAAGTTATATAACGTTGATTCCCATATAAAAAGGATTAGACATTGATAGCGACGTATAAAGTATGAGATAAAAAGAACATTTCATAATTTGTGATTGAATATATATATGATTGACATGCTTTCTATCCAAGTCGTTGTGTTTTATTTATCCCCTCGTCAAGGCTCCGGGATAAAGAAGAAACACACACCAACTCGATGGAAAAAAATCACATCCAACCAGAATTTGATGGGCGATTCCATATATATCCGGAATTGGTTAAAATATTAAACTTCATGATTTATTAATCTGACTTCTTTTTTTTCAAGGTAATAAATCATGGCAGGGGTTTTACACGTCGTCGAGCTGAAACATGTAAAAATAACTTTTTTGAATATTTGAATTATTGTGGATGGTTATTTTTGTTTATCTGTATCACTACTGAAAAAAAAAAGCATTGTAATTAAGCTGAATGTTTGTTTCACTAAAGCCATAAAGATTAAATTGTATTTTAGCTTCGCCACTGATTTCTCCAGTTTCAAGAAAACGATCTCGATTCAAAAGGCATTTTTTTTTACAAAAATATGCTGGTAACGTAGTCGCATTATTGAAGGTTTCATAATGATTCACAAAAACAAATAGACTTGAACCACATTAATCCTAACGCATTTGTGCCTAAACAAGTTATGATTACTTAAACGAAACATATGGCTATATACTGTAACAGTACATAAATATAACTTGTTCTCCACATAGTACGTCCCGAATATGAAGCGTTCTAATTATCGTGATTTCATTCTACATATAAATTTTGTCAATATTAAAATTTAAAAAATTCAAAAAGTTCGTAGACTTTTGACCTAACTTTTTTATTTAACGTTATGTTGAATCCAAATTTGGAACACATATTTTAACAACAAATTTGAAAAATTTGAGTTCAAAAATTGTAATATATCTTCATATTTATAAAAATTATCAAAGATTTGGAACAGCAAAAATGGAGTCACGGAGCAACGTCAAAATTAAGTACTGTACTAATTTTCAATTTACAGTATCCACGGCTATACCACCAATAAATGGAGCTGAAACAAATAAAAATTTACATGTATAAATTTAGTCTTGCTGTACTACTTACGATGCTATCACGTAATCATATTTCTCTCCGTTTGAATGATATCAGTTTCTAAATATACATGGACATGATTAAAAAAAAATAAAAAATCGTGACATCGGATGACGTCACAGAGCAGCAAGCAGCAATAGAAATTTGCTTTGCGTTCGACAAATTTGATTAAACAAACTAAAAAAGTTCTGTATAAACCAGAAAGTGTATGAAATATAAGCTGTGTATTTTTCTTAAATGGAAAATACATTTTTTGAGTAGTATTTTTAATCGGACGACGTATGTGTATGTTTTTCATTGTAAATAATTTCTTTTAATATGTATATTATATTGTTAGTCAAATCCTATTTAGGCCAGATAATAGAATTTGAGCCAATTCATATGTTTAAGGCCATATTTTTGAGGCCACCTATTTTGCCAAATTATATATTTTATGTAATAGTCTTATACTGGGAGACCAATTGTTATTGCATAATTGTATTATAAATTTTCTCAGGAATTGTGTTTTAAGGTTACATTGTCTCCCAGTCTTTTTTATTCAGTTTTATGTATTATTTTATATGTTGTCATTTCATAATAAATGACATATTTTTGGGACAAAAATGTTTTGTGTTATTTGGCAAAAAACAAGCTCAATGTTGTCAGATGAGTGTTTAATTCAAGGAATGAAGGCTGAACATCTTGTCAAAAGAGTTAGGAACGTCATTACATGTTAACGTGACGTGTGATTCACTGTTGCGGATCTAATAAAGTTTCGCAGCAAAGAATTTGAAACACTTACAATCTAGTTCAAGCTATTAGCACAATTGTAAGAAAACTATATATCAAGTGTGATTGATACGTTTTTATGAATGGAGAAGATACTACAAACAGTGTATGAAATCAAAAAGCATCTCTTATAATTTTGAGAAACTTTTTCGACGTTATTTTGAAGTTACAATATTGGTTAACCGTGCTCCGTGGTAACAAAACATGTTGCTTTAAAAAATGGCTAACGTGAGTTCTACTCAATCAAATGGAATGAAACTTTACATTTCGAAAAAAAATAAATGTTTTCATTTATGAAAATACGTTGATCTATAAACTTTTAAAAATAATATGACGAGGAGGATCATTGTTTACATATTTTTTTGAGTGACCCTCGTAAGACAGTGTATTGTTTTTTATTTCTAAATTGTATTGCTTAAAATATTTTTTTTAAATAATTTTTTTTTTAACATAAGTAAGTACAGTTTGGTATTTTGTAGCCCATGTTCAACATATGCACATTCATACAAAATGCAACTATACTATGTCACTTTTGAATTCGGCCCATCTGAGCTTAACCTTTTCAAACTTATTTCGGAGGAGTAATACTATGTTTGGAAAGAAACAAATGAAACGGTGAAAGAAGTCAAAGAATCGATTGAAGGATTATTCCCTATCACCGAAGATGGCGAAAACGTTAAGGACCTGTGTTTGAAATTATTCCAATTTTCACCAAATAGAACACATGTCAAAATAGGTATGTTTCATTTTAAGGGGGGGGGGGGGGGGTAACTTCCATATTCATTAATACATATGTTTTAGTATAAGCGATTTTTGACGTCACTATATGAATGTTGAATTTGTATACATTTGTTATTAAGCAATATGATGTCAAACATATGAAGTTTAAAAATGAACCCTGTGTTGTTAATTTCGGTATTGTGTGATAAGTTTCTTATATATACATAAATATACATGTAAATGTATAATTTTAGGCGAAAAAGTAGGGATCACAACAAATGCTGTGGCTATTTGTCATCTAGGAAAATCGTTTTGGAAAGAAGAGGTATTAAGCTGTTTTTATTCTTTTGACAATTGCTGCAAGTTTTCCTGTTTTGTCTTTTATTTAAATAAAGAATTCTACAGCTTCCGTTAGATTCCATACAACCATTGGTTAAAGATGTTGAGAAATCCATGCTCTTCTTCCTCGTTGAACCAGAATTCGACACTAAACGGAAAATCAAGCTGGTCAAAAGAAAGACCTTAAGCTTTGCGTCACATGTGCTTGAAGCCAACAGTTAAAAGAGCATCATATATGAAAAAATTTATGCAGGTCTCGAGAAAAACCTTGCAGATTTCATATGTGCCTTAAAGATGAAGACAAATACAAGACATTTAAGCGGCTTCCTTAGGCTAATTGAAACTTTGCAAGAAAGGTTACTTACCCGGAAGTCACGTGACTCCTCAAATCTTACAAAGGAATGTATCAGAAACATAAAAGAGTAAGTACGTTCATCCGTATTAAAGGCTGGTGCTCACTTCACTGTTAGATTATAATTGCAATTTAAATCTTCATGTCCAACTGCATTGTATGTTTATAAAATATTTCTTGAATATTTTTTAACAACGTTTATGATCTATCATTCCATTCAATTTTGTTATGTTAACATTTCACATTCTTTTTTTCTAATATTTTTACCCAGTAGTGCATATTTTGTTAGAACAAAAAAAACCCTAATGTCACTTAAATATGATTTCTGTCATAGTTTTTGACATATCTGTTTCAACGAGATGAATGCAAAATTTGTTTTAGTGCAAAGAGACATGAAGTAGTTGGATACAGATTATGTTGTAAAACCTTGCTCATCTTTGAACGCCAACAGCCACTAATCGACTAAAGCAGGAGATTAATAAAGGGTCATTTCCAAGGTGATGTCAAATTTCTACAGCTGAAACGGGCGTTCACTCCACAATGCGCGATAAGATGTGGCGGTGAAATCATGAATAAAAGAATAGAAAAACGGGGAAGCTTGGGCATGTTTGGACAAATTACAAACGCCATGAATCAGGACGACTCATTTTCCTCCATTATTGCAATAGCATCTGGTCATCTTTACAAAGAAGGGGATTTAGCAGAAGTTGAACAACATGGGGAAGATAAATCGATCGGCCTCTGCATTTGGCCAAATATGGGGATACGCTGGGAAATGGAAGATTACATGACATTTCTGTCATAAAGATATATAAGTCTGTCTTGCCATTGCTATCAAAAACCGTTGAAGAACTAAATGAAAATGTGTACGTCTACGGACAACCACTTTCTACCCTCACCGACAGGCTAGTATTCAAGTTCGGTGCCGCGACTGCTAAAACAAAGGGGTACATCCAAAAGTCAGTGACTTCGAAGTATTTGACGGGGATGTTATGGTGATCTCGCCACGTATTGGTTTCGAAAAGTTCTCCGACAAGGGAGATAGTGGATCCGTAGTGTTGACAAGAATTGAAAACCGTCTGTATGCCGTTGGTATCGTTTTTGGTGGTGATTTAGATCTTTCTATTGCAGAATGTCTTAGTGCAAAAAAAGAGACAATTGCAGCAAGTCTGAAAAATGCACTCAAACGTTTCACCAAATCAACCAAAAGAGCAATCACTTTTGATAAAATTTGAAACAATTTACATGTCTAGGGTAAAATTCAAGTTAAATCTGAATAAACGGTCGCAATAAAGAATTAAAAAAATCCATACACTTATATACTAAAGAATTATTTGAGATCTACTTCATTTTGCTTGTTTTAGATTTTACTCTATACTTTTTAATAATGTTATAATGTTTTTAACAATTTCTTGCAAAACATGTATTTTTCAGAAGAAAATGGTGTTTATAAAATGCTAAATAAAAGTTAATCTTATTTTCTCAGTATAAAATTGTTCAATGATAATCTATTTGTCATAGGCTGATCTACTATGAAATTGATTGGCAAATGGGTTTACTTAGTGTTAAAAAGTATAATATTGTTCATTATTAGTCGATGTTTCCAGCAGTCATGGATGACTGTACATTTCTTGGGATAGAATTTCATTTACCATTTTCGTTCTTATTTGTCTAGTGACTTCAAATCTAGTTGGAGTAGTTCGGCATCTGCTATACAGTTGATATGACGTCTAATGATGATGATAATGCAGTAAGTCATTGATAAAGCTGCAAACGAGTAATGGTCTTATCACACCCTGGGGGGCCCCGGAAATGACATCAGTTCTTCTTCATTTTTTCTCCATCAAAATTTACCCAAATTTAATCAATCATACTCAATCAAATAATAAAACAAAATAGTTCACAACACTGGAAAGATTCATTTGTATATTATTGGTATAAGCAATAAAGGCATGTTGATGCATTGAAGAGTAAAATGATTGAAGTTGATGATGAATTCGGTGAACTATAAGGTGATAAAACGAAGAGTATTCCCGTTCAGAAGTCCTTTTAAAGACACAAATAAGGACCATAGCAAACATAGGCACTAAAATATTGGAGATGGAATCCGGTGCCATAGAGGCAAAACCTTCCCCCGACTGGACAAACCCTCTTCTTGGCATAATTGGGAAATATAGGAGATAATAGTACATAGGTAATTTAGCCACATATGATTCACATATAGATTGCCTTTCATATGAGGATCATATGTGGATCATATGTACATACAATCATATGAGAATCATATGTGGCTTATCATATGAGAATCATATGATTACACATATGTATATCATATGATTGTATTTACATATGATTCTCATTTGAAATGACCCGCATATGAGAATCATATGTATATTTTGACAGTTTTTATATGAGAATCATATGAAACTGATCATATGAGAATCATATGAAACTGTATTCACTGATTTGCCCTTGTTATACTCAGGTAACAATCAAATGAATATTTTGACAGTGATCAGATGATAATCATATGAAACAGTGATCATATGAGAATCATATGAAACAGTGTTCACTAATTTGCCGTGGTATATGCAAGTAAATTTGCAATTTCAATAATATATATCAATAGTAATTCAAATATACATTAATTCAAAATAATTTGTTAGCAATTACTTATGTAAAGTTCTACTCTGTTTAACACCCCCCCTTCCCTTATAAAAAAAAAACCTTTCACAATTTTTTTTCTGATGCATTTCCCAGACTAAATTGAGAAAGAATAAATTAATTTGTTTTTTATTTCAAATCTTTTGGGTTTGATTTATTACTTGAGTAAAATCAAAATAATTCCGTATTTTTTTCCGGACTGGTTTTGACTTTTATCGGATGAAAGTGTACGTCATGTTTGACGTCACTGCTGCAGCAGAAGTGCTGGGTGTTAGAAAAAGTAAGTAATCTCATTACTCTCATAACATTTTTTTTTATAAAGACCTTTAATTCATATTGTTTAAATATCCTTTCATTACGGTTACAGGTTCGTATGAACTTATTTCTAATATAATACTCAGATACTCTCATCACTTGTAATTGTTAAATAAATGCATTTCGCAAACCTACATGATGTTAGTGATCTGTAAGTAATTTTGGATAAATTTGTTTCTAAATGGATGTAAACATTACAATTTACATGTTAGGCTAAAGGCATTACCTTGTTTCTTTTTGTTTTGACTTTTGTTACGTACTGATTTGAAAGTGAAAGTAGAAACTCTGTATGGTATAGCAGTTGACGTTTTGTATGTTGAGATTGTTATCAAGTCCATTCTTTCATCAACTTAATGACAACTGTTTGTTTTATGGCCTATAGATGCATTCAACAACTTGAGTTCAGTGTCACAGTTTTTATGAAGTTCAAGAAGCCCGAAGCTGATAAGACTGGCGATTGATCCTAAAGCTGATTCTGACAGACGATTGCATCATCACAATATTAAAGGTAAAAATAGATAGTTTTCACTGACCTTAATTTAGCAAAAGTTACCTCCCGTTGGCAGCCATACTGGAGGTTCAAATGCTCATATTGCTTCATTGTTCAACAAATTTTAAATTTTTATATTTGCGATTTTGATTTAGGAATCATTATTTTTCTAAAGTACATAAATTTTTGGAAGCCTCCTTCATTTTAAAAAAAAATTTAATAAAGATTTTCCACCAAATATTTCTGCTATATTTTCTTAAACTTGGTAAGACAAAGAGGAAAACTCACCGAGTCGACCTCCAATATGGCGACCAACGGGAGGTCCATCGAAAATTATCTATATCAAAGTGTACATCTGTTATGACTCCTTTACGATAAAATATTTCTTGATAATTTCTGTTTGTTCCTTTATAAATAATAAATCTACATTGTTTGCACGGCTTCATCAAAAATAAATTCAACTCAATAAGATAGGAGTTTTATTCTACGTTGTCAAACAATTTTAATCCAATTAACTTTCAAAATATGGAAAGAATGGATATACGTTTTTTGCTTTAAAAGCTATGAAACTATACAATAACTTCAGAGGGTAAATTGAATTTTTGAATTTCAGCAAAAAAAAAAAATAACAGCACTGGCAGTTTTCAAGGTACAAATACATGTGCATGTGCGCGTGACCATGTGTTGGAAGTATATCAGATAGCTAATCCATTGAATATCAACATCTATGTATTCTATCGCATTAACTGACATTTATAATTTTTTTTTCCAACACTAGTGAACCTAGTTTCAGGTAAATTGTAAAATATTTAAATTTAGACTATTGAGAACCTACAAACTTGTACTCTCTCTTTTTTGTAGTGTATGTTTTAGTTATGCTTAGAAAATATCTACTGTGTGAATATTTGTTTTCAAGGTTCAATATACAGTCAGCCTCTCATAAGAAAAAATCCAAAAGATCCAAGGCTTGCTTCAAAGTTAAAGTCACTACACACTGTTTAATAGACTTTGTTATATTCTTCCTAACAAAGTTTTGGATATCCTGGTATCACAAAGTCTATTTTTCTGCCTATCTACTTGTCTATAGTTTTTTTTTGGTCCAAAAGTAATACATTTGTGTCAGAATCTTCTAATTTTTGGCAATTTGAATTAATATATACTATTTGAACATTCAAAATTCAATTGTCAAAAAAAAAAAATGCCTTTATAATTCTATTATGAAGCATATCTTCCAACAGTGTAATAGTCTTGCAAATTACACCATAGGACTCCACAAAACACCAAGTATACATGAAACATATATAACATTTGTTTTATCTCGTATCATATCTGTGTCAGTAAATTGGGAATACATTTGTTTGCTGATGATAAGTTACCTTAATAAAGTTGTAGAATTGATTTTGTAATATAAGAATCATTTTATTTTTATTTTTGAATTTTTTGTAGAGACCATTCTGTGAAATGGGGAGGATTTACACAATCTTGTCTGAATTTGACCTGTAAAGATTTATCATTCTTATTTGTATGCTGGAATACCAAATAACTTGCTTTTTCATAAATTTACAATACATGACAAATGTTATTGCTGATATTTGAATTTTTTTGTGGACACTTTCATGTCATACGGTATTTCTATATAAGTACATGACCAAATCATGTTATTCATTTGTACATGTATACATGTTTAACTACTTAATCATTTTGCTGAAATCTTATAATTTGTACTCATTTTAGAATATGTTAAATACATGTATCGACAAATGCTACTGACTTATTTGTATATTTTCTTATTTAGAATGTACGCTGTAAAAAAAAAAGTTATTTCTCTTGATGAAAATAATTTTATCAAAAAAGTTGTGTAAGCATTATAATTTATAAGATATTTTAAAATATTTAACCAATGAAGATAGATCATTGCAATGTGATGAATTTTAATCTAAAGCAGAGATATATCTGATTTTTAAATGTGTACAAGAATGTGAAAAATACTGAAAGACAACACACTTAAGTGTTTCATATGATTTACATATGATGCCCTTTTCATATGATTCTCATATGTAAATGGCTTGAAACACACATACCGTACATCTGGAAATTTTTGCTGTAGATAATTTTTTAGCAAATTTGCGAGTTCATTGCATTCGCAAAAATATGTTTCGTAAAAAGAATTCAACAATAAGTAAATGTAAACAAAGCAGTGGTCATTCGCAAAATTTTAAACCGTAAAAATTAATCAACAGCATTTTGACCCAGATTCGCAAAATAAATTCGACGCAAAAATTTCCAGATTTACGGTGAGTGTTTCATTTGATTTACATATGATGCCCTTTTCATATGATTCTCATATGTAAATGGCTTAAAACACACTTAAATCATTCACATGAAAATCATATGTAGTTATTTTCATATGATTTACATATGTGGATCATATGTGAATCATATGATTTGCTTCATATGATTCACATATATGCCCTTTTTCTATGATTCTCATACGAAACCCATCATATGAGAATCATATGATACTCATTTGAGAATCATATATAGCTAGGTTGCCTGTGTAGACTATTAATTGGCTATACAATAAGTATGGGAAACATCACTCAGTCTATAACTTGATTAGTTATTTATTTGCTGGAATGGTCATAGTAGCAACCATAAAACTAAGGTAACAATTTAGTAGTGTTAATCAGATGTGGGTATTAAGAAAAAATAGAAATAAAAAAAGAAACAGAATGAAAAGCAAGGATATTCAATATCAAAACAAAAAAAATTAAAAACAAAAAAGGAAATACAACTATAAATTATAAAAGGAAAAATGTAAAATCGGAATAAATTTTTAAAAAGTAAATTTTAAATTAAAAAAAAAAACGGAAACTAGCATACGATATTTAGATATGCATGGTACACTTTAATTTATGGCCAATTAAAAGTGGGGAAAAGTACCGATGAAGAACAGAAAGTCTTTTGTTACGCAAGTAGGAGTTATGACCCATAGTCCTCTTAAATCTGGTAAGGGATAAAACAACTTCATTTGCCATATTATCGAAACAAATCACTAATGTTACATTTATTCATATACTTATAAAATATGTAACAACTAATATATGTCTTTAGAAACAATCCATAAATGGAAACATGTAATAAATATACCAGGGATAATCTGTGAAGAAAACTACCGTTCATTTAATAACACTGCAAATTTCAAACCTAAGCAGTAAATATAAAGAAAAATATAAATAAACTTTTAGAAATATTAATAAATTCCGCGTTTGAAAAATGAAATTTAGCACGACATTTATTTTGAAAAAAGGGTAAATTTATGACTTCTCATTATAAAAATGACAAAAAAAAAACACATATAAAACTAAAATGACCCCATTTAATGACAAAGCCAATCTATGCTGTCTCAATTTATCAACAATATACCACATAAATGTCTTACCTCTATCAGCACACCGGGTATTTGGTTCACTGAAATCAAGACAAACCTCTTTTATTTTATATACTTGTCAAAATTTCTAAGTTCCCGCTATAATTATTTCAAAAAATTAAAAACCTTAATATAAATGTACTAGTTGCTTACATATATGTCTTTAATTTTCAATGCTTACATGTTAGGGCAAATAAATTGTAATTGGATGTGTAATTACTTTATCGTGGCCGTTTTCTAAAGCACGAAGTTAATTGATAACGAATAACAGAAGAAGACTTGATTAAAATGCAGTGAATGTCCACACAAGAAAGTGTAAGTGAAGTTGAAATGGCTCAAGCTGGTCGTAGTTAACGAGAGATTTGTTTCCTTTCACTGTTTGTCCCTTTTTTTACTTAAAACCTTTATGATTACCACCAAAAGACCTACAAAACATACCTGAATTCCTTATAATCATTAGAAATCGCTAGACTTTTAATAAACACCAAAAAATTATCCTAGAGGTTATCCGAAAAAAAAACAATGTAACCGGAAGCGTAAGTGCCTCCCCCTAAATATCAAACTGGAGGAATGGGGTATATATGTAAGGAAACGTTATGTAACTTGTCGGCAAGGCACAGGCAATTTCGGTAAGCCCCCTTGTAATCCACATCTCAACCCTTATTAGCATGTATGGTAGAAGATAGACCGAGTGTGAGACAGCTTTTCCAGCAGCAGAATCTAGCGGAACTAGGGGTCGACCTAGTCAACACATGGAAAATCACTCAACGAAAGAATTTTTCGTAGGTTCGTCTTGTTGTGAATTCGTTTGAATGAAGGATAATATAGTTATCAACGCCGTAAAGTTTTAATTTTAGGATGCCTTAACTTTTCTGCCCTTTGTGTTAAAGGGGTTATTTCACTTTCCTCTCATGATATCATGAAGAAAACAAAGAATTTTAGTATTTTTGAAATTTTATTGTACTTATTTTTTCATCATGGTATTGTTACAGAATTTTCGATTGTTTTATCTCCTTAACTTAATCAAGGGTGTTAGAAAAATCATTCGACATTTTTCTTCTATTATCAAAATAAAAAACAATTAGAAGAAATGAAACATATTGAGATAACAAATAGTATTCAAGATCAAAGTCTATAAAACAATACAAAACAGGAGCAGAAGAAATACGGACCTCCAAAACATCAGATGTGGGATCAGGTGCCAAGGAGAAGTGAGCATCTCCTGCCGTACGGTCACACGTGCGGTGTGCTCTGTGCTCCTTGCCATGATCAGGAAATAACAAGATGAAATCTGCCATTAATTTGGTGTATAAATTATGGACTAACAGTTATTGTGAAAAACGCCAGTCAATATTTGACTCAATGATAAATTGTATTTGCTGGCTAGGTCATTGTAACGGCCATCTTGCCTACTATGGCGTCATAATGTAGCACTGATTAAGTCAAAGTAGAATATTTTGTATGCTTCCTTATTACCCCTGCGAAGTCACTGCTCTGCAAAACATACTTATATTCGAGTACCGATACTGATAAATTTAGTGACGTATTAATGTCCATGAGTCAACATCTTTTAATTGAATTATTTATTGATAAATTGTCCAATATCTTTCTTTTGAATATGTCGTCTATCTGCATGTCAAAATTAATGAGATGAATACAAGGTAATAAATGACCAATTTTAGTAAGTATACTTTATTAATAGTTATTTGAATAATAGTCATATAATCAATAAAGTGAAGGCGACCTTAGAGGAGAACGATAGAATAGTAAAAACATACATTCTCATTTTTAGTACATTGAGACTTTCAAAGTAGATACACAATTTTTTAAGATGAGGAAAGGCAGCAGAAATCGACTTTAAAGAGGCATTGACCGTTGAATTATAACATTATTTTGGGAAAAAGATAAAGAAAATCAATGATGCGCAGTATGTGTTATAAACCCAAAACATGAATAAATATTTATCTTCCCATACAAAAAAAACAAAATCGTTAGAAGGATCGATTTACCCCATAGAAACAAATATTTGAATAATGATAGAGGACTCACGTTACTCAAATTCGACATGCATTGTTACAGTACACTGTATGCAAGGTTTATTGAAAAATCTATCAACACATCTCAGGGAGGCTGAATCAATCAAAGCAGCAGACTACCTTGTATTCATCTCATTAATTTTGACATGCAGATAGACGACATATTCAAAAGAAAGATATTGGACAATTTATCAATAAATAATTCAATTAAAAGATGTTGACTCATGGACATTAACACGTCACTAAATTTATCAGTATCGGTACTCGAATATAAGTATGTTTTGCAGAGCAGTGACTTCGCAGGGGTAATAAGGAAGCATACAAAATATTCTACTTTGACTTAATCAGTGCTACATTATGACGCCATAGTAGACAAGATGGTCGTTACAATGACCTAGCCAGCAAATACAATTTATCATTGAGTCAAATATTGACTGGCGTTTTTCACAATAACTGTTAGTCCATAATTTATACACCAAATTAATGGCAGATTTCATCTTGTTATTTCCTGATCATGGCAAGGAGCACAGAGCACACCGCACGTGTGACCGTACGGCAGGAGATGCTCACTTCTCCTTGGCACCTGATCCCACATCTGATGTTTTGGAGGTCCGTATTTCTTCTGCTCCTGTTTTGTATTGTTTTATAGACTTTGATCTTGAATACTATTTGTTATCTCAATATGTTTCATTTCTTCTAATTGTTTTTTTATTTTGATAATAGAAGAAAAATGTCGAATGATTTTTCTAACACCCTTGATTAAGTCAAGGAGATAAAACAATCGAAAATTCCGTAACAATACCATGATGAAAAAATAAGTACAATAAAATTTCAAAAATACTAAAATTCTTTGTTTTCTTCATGATATCATGAGAGGAAAGTGAAATAACCCCTTTAACACAAAGGGCAGAAAAGTTAAGGCATCCTAAAATTAAAACTTTACAGCGTTGATAACTATATTATCCTTCATTCAAACGAATTCACAACAAGACGAACCTACGAAAAATTCTTTCGTTGAGTGATTTTCCATGTGTTGACTAGGTCGACCCCTAGTTCCGCTAGATTCTGCTGCTGGAAAAGCTGTCTCACACTCGGTCTATCTTCTACCATACATGCTAATAAGGGTTGAGATGTGGATTACAAGGGGGCTTACCGAAATTGCCTGTGCCTTGCCGACAAGTTACATAACGTTTCCTTACATATATTCCCCATTCCTCCAGTTTGATATTTAGGGGGAGGCACTTACGCTTCCGGTTACATTGTTTTTTTTTTCCGGATAACCTCTAGGATAATTTTTGGTGTTTATTAAAAATCTAGCGATTTCTAATGATTATAAGGAATTCAGGTATGTTTTGTAGGTCTTTTGGTGGTAATCATAAAGGTTTTAAGTAAAAAAAGGGACAAACAGTGAAAGGAAACAAATCTCTCGTTAACTACGACCAGCTTGGGCCATTTCAACTTCACTTACACTTTCTTGTGTGGACATTCACTGCATTTTAATCAAGTCTTCTTCTATTATTCGTTATCAATTAACTTCGTGCTTTAGAAAACGGCCACGATAAAGTAATTACACATCCAATTACAATTTATTTGCCCTAACATGTAAGCATTGAAAATTAAAGACATATATGTAAGCAACTAGTACATTTATATTAAGGTTTTTAATTTTTTGAAATAATTATAGCGGGAACTTAGAAATTTTGACAAGTATATAAAATTAAAGATTTTTTTCTTTATTTCTGTGAACCAAATACCCGGTGTGCTGATAGAGGTAAGACATCTATTTGGTATATTGTTGATAAATTGAGACAGCATAGATTGGCTTTGTCATTAAATGGGGTCATCTTAGTTTTATATGTGTTTTTTTTTTTGTCATTTTTATAATGAGAAGTCATAAATTTACCCTTTTTTCAAAATAACTTTGTCGCGCTAAATTTCATTTTTCAAACGCGGAATTTATTAATATTTCTAAAAGTTTATTTATATCTTTCTTTATATTTACTGCTTAGGTTTGAAATTTGCAGCGTTATTAAATGAACGGTAGTTTTCTTCACAGATTATCCCTGGTATATTTATTACATGTTTCCATTTAAGGATTGTTTCTAAAGACATATATTAATTCTTACATATTTTATAAGTATATGAATAAATGTAACATTAGTGATTTGTTTCGATAATATGGCAAATGAAGTTGTTTTATCCCTTACCAGATTTAAGAGGACTATGGGTCATAACTCCTACTTGCGTAACAAAAGACTTTCTGTTCTTCATCGGTACTTTTCCCCATTTTTAATTGGCCATAAATTAAAGTGTACCATGCATATCTAAATATCGTATGCTAGTTTCCGTTTTTTTTTTAATTTAAAATTTACTTTTAAAAAATTTATTCCGCTTTTACATTTTTCCTTTTATAATTTATAGTTGTATTTCCTTTTTTGTTTTTAATTTTTTTTGTTTTGATATTGAATATCCTTGCTTTTCATTCTGTTTCTTTTTTTATTTCTATTTTTACTTAATACCCACATCTGATTAACACTACTAAATTGTTACCTTAGTTATATGGTTGCTACTATGACCATTCCAGCAAATAAATAACTAATCAAGTTATAGACTGAGTGATGTTTCCCATACTTATTGTATAGCCAATTAATAGTCTACACAGGCAACTTAGCCATATATGATTCTCAAATGAGTATCATATGATTCTCATATGATGGGTTTCATATGAGAATCATAGAAAAAGGGCACATATGTGAATCATATGAAGCAAATCATATGATTCACATATGATCCACATATGTAAATCATATGAAAATAACTACATATGATTTTCATATGAATGATTTAAGTGTTTCTCAAGCCATTTACATATGAGAATCATATGAAAAGGGCATCATATGTAAATCAAATGAAACACTTACCGTAAATCTGGAAATTTTTGCGTCGAATTTATTTTGCGAATCTGGGTCAAAATGCTGTTGATTAATTTTTACGGTTTAAAATTTTGCGAATGACCACTGCTTTGTTTACATTTACTTATTGTTGAATTATTTTTACGAAACATATTATTGCGAATGCAATGAACTCGCAAATTTGCTAAAAAATTATCTACAGCAAAAATTTCCGGATTTACGGTATGTGTGTTTCAAGCCATTTACATATGAGAATCATATGAAAAGGGCATCATATGTTAATCATATGAAACACTTATGTGTGTTCTCTTTCAGTATTTTTCAAATTCTTGTACACATTTAAAAATCAGATATATCTCTGCTTTAGATTAAAATTCATCACATTGCAATGATCTATCTTCATTGGTTAAATATTTTAAAATATCTTATAAATTATAATGCTTACACAACTTTTTTGATAAAATTATTTTCATCAAGAGAAATAACTTTTCTTTTTACAGCGTACATTCTAAATAAGAAAATATACAAATAAGTCAGTAGCATTTGTCGATACATGTATTTAACATATTCTAAAATGAGTACAAATTATAAGATTTCAGCAAAATGATTAAGTAGTTAAACATGTATACATGTACAAATGAATAACATGATTTGGTCATGTACTTATATAGAAATACCGTATGACATGAAAGTGTCCACAGCAAAATTCAAATATCAGCAATAACATTTGTCATGTATTGTAAATTTATGAAAAAGCAAGTTATTTGGTATTCCAGCATACAAATAAGAATGATAAATCTTTACAGGTCAAATTCAGACAAGATTGTGTAAATCCTCCCCATTTCACAGAATGGTCTCTACAAAAAATTCAAAAATAAAAATAAAATGATTCTTATATTACAAAATCAATTCTACAACTTTATTAAGGTAACTTATCATCAGCAAACAAATGTATTCCCAATTTACTGACACAGATATGATACGAGATAAAACAAATGTTATATATGTTTCATGTATACTTGGTGTTTTGTGGAGTCCTATGGTGTAATTTGCAAGACTATTACACTGTTGGAAGATATGCTTCATAATAAAATTATAAAGGCTTTTTTTTTTTTGACAATTGAATTTTGAATGTTCAAATAGTATATATTAATTCAAATTGCCAAAAATTAAGAAGATTCTGACACAAATGTATTACTTTTGGACCAAAAAAGACTATAGACAAGTAGATAGGCAGAAAAATAGACTTTGTGATACCAGGATATCCAAAACTTTGTTAGGAAGAATATAACAAAGTCTATTAAACAGTGTGTAGTTACCTTAACTTTGAAGCAAGCCTTGGATCTTTGGATTTTTTCTTATGAGAGGCTGACTGTATATTGAACCTTGAAAACAAATATTCATACAGTAGATATTTTCTAAGCATAACTAAAACATACACTACAAAAAAGAGAGAGTACAAGTTTGTAGGTTCTCAATAGTCTTAATTTAAATATCTTACAATTTACCTGAAACTAGGTTCACTAGTGTTGGAAAAAAAATTTATAAATGTCAGTCAATGCGATAGAATACATAGATGTTAATATTCAATGGATTAGCTATCTGATATACTTCCAACACATGGTCACGCGCACATGCACATGTATTTGTACCTTGAAAACTGCCAGTGCTGTTATTTTTTTTTTTTTGCTGAAATTCAAAAAATCAATTTACCCTCTGAAGTTATTGTATAGTTTCATAGCTTTTAAAGCAAGAAAATTATATCCATTCTTTCCATATTTTAAAAATTAATTGGATTAAAATTGTTTGACAACGTAGAATAAAACTCCTATCTTATTGAGTTGAATTTATTTTTGATGAAGCCGTGCAAACAATGTAGATTTATTATTTATAAAGGAACAAACAGAAATTATCAAGAAATATTTTATCGTAAAGGAGTAATAACAGATGTACACTTTGATATAGATAGTTTTCGATGGACCCAAATTTAGCAGAAGTTACCTCCCGTTAGTCGCCATATTGGAGGTCGACTCGGTGAGTTTTCCTCTTTGTCTTACCAAGTTTAAAAAAATATAGCAGAAATATTTGGTGGAAAATCTTTATCAAATATTTTTTTAAAAATGAAGGAGGCTTCCAAAAATTTATGTACTTTAGAAAAATAATGATTCCTAAATCAAAATCGCAAATATAAAAATTTAAAATTTGTTGAACAATGAAGCAATATGAGCATTTGGACCTCCAGTATGGCTGCCAACGGGATGTAACTTTTGCTAAATTTAGGTCAGTGAAAACTATCTATTTTTACCTTTAATATTGTGATGATGCAATCGTCTGTCAGAATCAGCTTTAGGATCAATCGCCAGTCTTATCAGCTTCGGGCTTCTTGAACTTCATAAAAACTGTGACACTGAACTCAAGTTGTTGAATGCATATATAGGCCATAAAACAAACAGTTGTCATTAAGTTGATGAAAGAATGGACTTGATAACAATCTCAACATACAAAACGCCAACTGCTATACCATACAGAGTTTCTACTTTCACTTTCAAATCAGTACGTAACAAAAGTCAAAACAAAAAGAAACAAAGTAATGTCTTTAGCCTAACATGCAAATTGTACTGTTTACATCCATTTAGAAACAAATTTATCCAAAATAACTTACAGATCACTAACATCATGTAGGTTTGCGAAATGCATTAATTTAACAATTACAAGTGATGAGAGTATCTGAGTATTATATTAGAAATAAGTTCATACGAACCTGTAACCGTAATGAAAGGATATTTAAACAATATGAATTAAAGGTCTTTATAAAAAAAATGTTATGAGAGTAATGAGATTACTTACTTTTTCTAACACCCAGCACTTCTGCTGCAGCAGTGACGTCAAACATGACGTACACTTTCATCCGATAAAAGTCAAAACCAGTCCGGAAAAAAATGCGGAATTATTTTGATTTTACTCAAGTAATAAAACCAAACCCAAAAGATTTGAAATAAAAAACAAATTAATTTATTCTTTCTCAATTTAGTCTGGGAAATGCATCAGAAAAAAAATTGTGAAAGGTTTTTTTTTATAAGGGAAGGGGGGGGGGGGGGGTGTTAAACAGAGTAGAACTTTACATAAGTAATTGCTAACAAATTATTTTGAATTAATGTATATTTGAATTACTATTGATATATATTATTGAAATATCAACTTTACTTGCATATACCACGGCAAATTAGTGAACACTGTTTCATATGATTCTCATATGATCACTGTTTCATATGATTATCATATGATCACTGTCAAAATATTCATTTGATTGTTACCTTAGTATAACAAGGGCAAATCAGTGAATACAGTTTCATATGATTCTCATATGATCAGTTTCATATGATTCTCATATAAAAACTGTCAAAATATACATATGATTCTCATATGCGGGTCATTTCAAATGAGAATCATATGTAAATACAATCATATGATATACATATGTGTAATCATATGATTCTCATATGATAAGCCACATATGATTCTCATATGATTGTATGTACATATGATCCACATATGATCCTCATATGAAAGGCAATCTATATGTGAATCATATGTGGCTAAATTACCTATGTACTATTATCTCCTATATTTCCCAATTATGCCAAGAAGAGGGTTTGTCCAGTCGGGGGAAGGTTTTGCCTCTATGGCACCGGATTCCATCTCCAATATTTTAGTGCCTATGTTTGCTATGGTCCTTATTTGTGTCTTTAAAAGGACTTCTGAACGGGAATACTCTTCGTTTTATCACCTTATAGTTCACCGAATTCATCATCAACTTCAATCATTTTACTCTTCAATGCATCAACATGCCTTTATTGCTTATACCAATAATATACAAATGAATCTTTCCAGTGTTGTGAACTATTTTGTTTTATTATTTGATTGAGTATGATTGATTAAATTTGGGTAAATTTTGATGGAGAAAAAATGAAGAAGAACTGATGTCATTTCCGGGGCCCCCCAGGGTGTGATAAGACCATTACTCGTTTGCAGCTTTATCAATGACTTACTGCATTATCATCATCATTAGACGTCATATCAACTGTATAGCAGATGCCGAACTACTCCAACTAGATTTGAAGTCACTAGACAAATGAGAACGAAAATGTTAAATGAAATTCTATCCCAAGAAATGTACAGTCATCCATGACTGCTGGAAACATCGACTAATAATCAACAATATTATACTTTTTAACACTAAGTAAACCCATTTGCCAATCAATTTTATAGTAGATCAGCCTATGACAAATAGATTATAATTGAACAATTTTATACTGAGAAAATAAGATTAACTTTTATTTAGCATTTTATAAACACCTTTTTCTTCTGAAAAATACATGTTTTGCAAGAAATTGTTAAAAACATTATAACATTATTAAAAAGTATAGAGTAAAATCTAAAACAAGCAAAATGAAGTAGATCTCAAATAATTCTTTAGTATTCTTTTTAATTCTTTATTGTGACCGTTTATTCAGATTTAACTTGAATTTTACCGGAGACATGTAAACTGTTTCAAATTTTATCAAAAGTGATTGATCTTTTGGTTGATTTGGTGAAACGTTTGAGTGCATTTTTCAGACTTGCTGCAATTGTCTCTTTTTTTGCACTAAGACATTCTGCAATAGAAAGATCTAAATCACCACCAAAAACGATACCAACGGCATACTGACGGTTTTCAATTCTGTCAACAGTACGGATCCACTATCTCCCTTGTCGGAGAACTTTTCGAAACCAATACGTGGCGAGATCACCATAACATCCCCGTCAAATACCTCGAAGTCACTGACTTTTTGGATGTACCCTTTTGTTTTAGCAGTGGCGGCACCGAACTTGAATACTAGCCTGTCGGTGAGGGTAGAAAGTGGTTGTCTGTAGACGTACACATTTTCATTTAGTTCTTCAACGGTTTTTGATAGCAATGGCAAGACAGACTTATATATCTTTATGACAGAAATGTCATGTAGTCTTCCATTTTCCAGCGTATCCTCATTTGGCCAAATGCAGAGTTCGATCGTTTTATCTTCCCCATGTTGTTCAACTTCTGCTAAATCCCCTTCATTGTAAAGATGACCGGATGCTATTGGGACAATGGAGGAAAATGAGTCGTCCTGATTCATGGAGTTTGTAATTTGTCCAAACATGCCCAAGCTGCCCCGTTTTTCTATTCTTTTATTGATGATTTCACCGCCACATCTTATAGCGCATTGGGGAGTGAATGCCCGTTTCAGCTGTAGAAATTTGACATCACCTTGGAAATGGCTCTTTATTAATCTCCTGCTTTGGTCGTTTAATGGCTGGTGGCGTTCAAAGATGAGCAAGGTTTTACCACATAATCTGTATCCAACTACTCCATGTTTCTTTGCACTAAAACAAATTTTGCATTCATCTAGTCGAAACAGATATTTCAAAAACTATGACAGAAATCATATCCAAATGACATTAGGGTTTTTTTGTTCTAACAAAATATGCAATACTTGGTAAATATATTAGAAAAAAAGAATGTGAAATGTTAACATAACAAAATTGAAACGAATGATAGATCATAAACGTTTCAAAAAAAAATATTCAAGAAATATTTTATAAACATACAATGCAGTTGGACATGAAGATTTAAATTTCACTCATAATACAACAGTGTAGTGTGCACCTGCCTTTAATATGGATGAACGTACTTACTCTTTGATGTTTTTGATACATTCCTTTGTAAGATTTGAGGAGTCACGTGACTTCCGGGTAAGTAACCTTTCTTGCAATGTTTCAATCTGCCTAAGGAAGCCGCTTAGATGTCTTGTATTTGTCTTCATCTTTAAGGCACATATGAAATCAGCAATGTCTTTCTCAAGACCTGCATAAAATTTTTCATATATGATGCTCTTTTCACTGTTGGCTTCAAGCACATGTGACGCAAAGCTTAAGGACTCTCTCTTGATCACCTTGATTTTCCGTTCAATGTCGACTTCTGATTCAACGAGGAAGAAGAGCATGGATTTCTCAACATCTTTATCCAATGTTTGTATGGAATTTAACGGAATCTGTGGAATTCCTAATTGTCATAAAAAGACAAAACACAGGAAAACTTGCAGCAATTGTCAAAAGAATAAAAACAGCTTACCTCTTCCTTCCAAAACGATTTTCCTAGATGACAAATAACTACAGCAGTTCTTGTGATCCCTACTTTTTCGCCTAAAATAATACATTTTTATGTATAAATAAGAAACTAATCACGGAATACCGAAATTTACAAGACCGGTTTCATTTTCAATCTTCAAATGTTTGACATCATATTGCTTAGAAACAAATGTATACAAATTCAACATTCATAATGTGACGTCAAAAATCGCTGATAATCTAAAATATATATTAATGAATATATTGTTTGAAGTTTTCAGCCCTAAAAATGAAACATACGTATTTCGACATCTGTTGTTTTTGGTGAAAATTTGAATAATTTCAAACACAGGTCCTTAACGTTTTCGCCATCTTCGGTGATAAGGAATAACCCTTCAATCGGTTCTTGGACTTCTTTCACCGTTTCATTTGTTTCTTTCCAAATATAGTATAACTCCTCCGAAATACGTTTGAAAAGGCTAAGCTCAGATGGGCCGAATTCAAAAGTGACATAGAATAGCTGCATTCTGTATGAATGTGCATGTGTTGAACATGGGCTACAAAATACCAAATTGTACTTACTTATGTTAAAAAAAGAAATTTATTAAAAAAATTATTTTAAGCAATACAATTTAGAAATAAAAACAATACACCATCTTAAATTTTAATATTGACAAAATTTATATGTAGAATGAAGTCACGATAATTAGAACGCTTCATATTCAGGGCGTACTATGTGGAGAACAAGTTATATTTATGTACTGTTACAGTATATAGCCATATGTTTCCCTTTAGTAATCATGACTTGTTTAGGCACACATGCGTTCGGATTAATGTGGCTCAAGTCTATTCGTTTTTGTGAATCATTAGGAAATCTTCAATAATGCAACTACGTTACCAGCATATTTTTGTGAAAAAGAACATACCTTTTGAATCGAGTTCGTTTTCTTGGAACTGGAGAAATCAGTGGCGAAGCTAAAATACGATTAAATCTTTATGGCTTTAGTGAAACAAACATTCAGCTTAATTTCAATGTTTTTTTCAGTAGTGATACAGATAAACAAAAATAACCATTCACAATGAGATTTTATTCAAATATTCAAAAAAGTTATTTTTACATGTTTCAGCTCGACGACGTGTAACAACCCCTGCCATGATTTATTGCCTTGAAAAAAAAAAAAAGAATCATGAAGTACAATATTTCAACCAATCCCGGAATCGCCCATCAAATTCTGGTTGGATATGATTTTTTCCCAACGAGTTGGTGTGTGTTTTTTCTTTATCCCGGAGCCTTGGCGAGGGAATAAAAAGAACACAACGACTTGGATAAAAAGCATATCAATCATATGTATTCAACCACAAATTATGAAAGATTCTTTTTAACCCATGCTTTGTACATCACTATCAATGTCCTATCCTCTTTATATGGGAATCAACGTTATTTTACTTCATTACTCTCACACAAAACACATTGTAATGTCACAAGAGTAGGATACCAATAAAAATCCAATGAGTAATATTCATTAGATGAAAGAGGACAAATATAAAAAGAATCTTAGATTTATTGCTATTGAGTTATTCGGAATAAGATATTAAAATCATTAAAAGTATGAAAAACATTTTTCTTCATTCTAAACTTCAAACTTTTTTATTGAACAGGTAATGCTGCGCAGTTCATTTTCATATACAGTAAATAAAAAATCTTTTCTGAAGTGAGATGTCACTCTCTCCCTCCCTCTCTCCCTCTCTCAAGGAGATGACGGAAAACCGGAAGATGGTGCAGTACAATGTACTTCGTTCAAAGATTACTTTGCAATGCAGTGAGAAATGTATGGATACTTTATCAGACATGCATGAGTACATTTAGAATAAGATGATACGGTTCTTTTTCTTTTTCCTTTCTTTCTGTATGTCTGTCTGCGTCAGTATAACACTCTCTTTCTGTTTTCCTCTCTGTGAACTTCCCTTTCCATTCCCTTTTCTCTCCCTGAGTGTGCCTCTATTTGTCTCGATCTGTGTGCCCTGTCATATACTCTCTGTATGTTTTTTTTTCTATTTGTTCGTCTCCCTACCTTTCTTTGTCTGCCTGTCTGTCTGTCGGTCTGTCGGTCTGTCTTGCCGTCAGTGTCTCTCTCTGTGTTTGTCTCTATCTCTCAGTCTGTTTCAGACCTCTCTTTCTCTTTCTGTCATTCTCTGTATGTCTATCTGTCTGTCTCTCTTTCTCTCTCTTCCTCTGTCCGCCTTCTTGTCAATTTTAAATCTGTATGTGTGTTTGTTTCTTTCTCGTATATATCATTATCAAGAATATTCTTAGATTTTAATCACATTTTGAAAGTTGACAATCTATCTAAGATAAGTGTATATTTTAGCAAAAAATGGTTGTTTTAAGGACTTTTATGTTTTCCAAATGTACAAAAGATTGAAGTAATTAATGATTTTGGTACAATTTTAAATTCAATCATATCAACTTAAATTTGAAATATTGTTATGCTATGTAACTTTATGATTTAGCAATTGTGAAAACAAACAAATTTGTTATAAGAAAACATCATTTATGTGCGTATGGATGGAACAATACAAGGCGATGTTTTTTTTTAATTCAAGGATATATCTTCATTTTTTTAATAAAAAGAACGAATCCGGTCATCATTGAGTCGAATGCTGTTTGAGGTTTTTCACATACTGAAATGACAACAGTTTTTTCTGTTATTTCCCGATCATGACAAGAAGCACACGGCTGGTGCGATCTGTCGACAGGGGATGCTTACTCCTTCATGGTACCTGATCCCACCTCCAACGCTTTGGAGGCCCGTGTTTGCTCTGATCATGTTTCGTATTGTTTTATGGACTTTTTATTTTGAATACTGTTCGTTATCTTCATATGTTTCATGCAATACTTACTACACACACTGCGTTAACATCCAATATATTCCAATGTCAGAGTCAAAATTAAAATGTTTGAACTGCACTGGTACCGTACTGAGAGTACAAGAAATTGACAACAATCGGATATGCAATAATTTGCAAAAACTGTACCCAGAACTGATTGATTCTTAATATTTTTAGTGCTTTGCTCCCTGTTTTTGTTGTTTGAAAAAAATGATATGTTATTTTATATATATTTAAATCAAAATGCAATCGGAAATGCAGTCACATGTCTTACAAGTATGAGTAAATTATGAAGGGGGCTGGTATAAAAATATATGAGACGGAAAAAAATATTTATAGATAAGGCTCTTTGTTTCTTGTTGGTGTCATTACATGCAGTCAATGAGTCAAACATATGACTTTCTCTTCATGCTCAATTTTTTTTTTCATTTCCTGGAAATTTGCCAACGAAGAAACTTTCATTAAAATGACTTACGTATGAAAATACGTGTTGACGCACAAAATTATAAGAGATCTTGATTGAATAGCAAATAAGCGGAGATAGTGCTTACTAATTCTATAAAGGATATGATAAATAGGTTATAGTTTTTTTTGACAAATCCTTGATTGTTTAATTTCTTGGCATATGCTTTTAGATTTTCAAAGTTAAAAAATTGCCGTCACAATTACATCCGTTTAAAAAGATCTTTGAGCTTGCCAAAAGTGTCAGATAGAAATAGGGGATTCGATAACACATGTTTGCCACGTATACAATAAGTATTATAAAATATTATAATTTTCAGGCGTAGAGTACGTCCTTGCATTAAACTCTAAAATAAGCATCTTTTTCTATGTTTGCCCCTGTACTGGCTGATCGTGGTTCAACAGATTCCAATCAAAAGGGGTATAGAACAAATAGGTTGATGTTTGGCAATGGAATCAATAATTTGAAATTTAATTTAAGAAAACTATGAAAGTGAGGATGGCACAGGAAAGTATGATCTACAACATTGTAGTTTTATGCAGTAAGAGTGATCTTCCTTAATTGTAAGATATTATATTCTGAAATCTATAGTGAATGACAGATTTGCAATAGATAAAATTATCCTTAAAATCATACAACATAAAGATTAACTAATTTTTGCATTATTAAAATGTCATTTTATGAATAAACCACTGTGATTTCAGTATAATGCTTCATTATTTTTGCAACGTTTTTTCCTATTATGTTACGAGAAAGGAGATTTTGGGCCAAAGTTTTGTTGCACTATCTGATACATGTACATTTAACCTCATTACAAGTTGCAAATAAGAAAATGTATGTGTTCATTTTATCCATTTATTATAAAACAATGCACAGTATCGTAATTTGATAACAGTACTGCCTAGACATGGGTACAAATTATGTGGATTATAAATGACGTCACTGCCTTCATTTCACTAGTTACACATGTGATCCTTTGGTGTATTATTTACAAAAACACTAAATTAAAATCTGGAATTCCCATCATTTTTTTAAGTCTAACTTTTAAAACTATCAGGCAAACATTGTTGTTGCAAAATGTCAATAGCTATTTTAAGGACAGAAAAAAGAATAATAAGAAACTTTAGTTGCCTATATTTACAATGGAAGAACTATTGATTAGCTTTTTTTTAATCAATATTACATTTTTGTCGTCATGTACAATGTTGATTTCTTAAATAATCCTACATTTTTGATTGTTCAAAAGTCTTTCTTCTGAAACAGTTTAGGACTTATTTTAAAATTATTGGCCATACATATTTAAGTTAAATGAAGATTATATATCAAAAAAAAATTACCGGCGGCTGAATAAAATTTTAAAAGATGCAGCTCATTTTGTTTTAAGAGGAATTTTTTTTTTAAATAATCATTTCATGTTCCTAACAAAGAAGCAACGTTTTTAAATGTTTAAGAAAAGATCTAAACAACATTTTCTATCAATTTCTTTCAAAAAATCTGTTATACAATAAGATATCTTTATTGTTGAAGAAGTTCTAACAAATAATTAGCAAGATTTAAATAGGAAATAGGGTCAAAAGGTATACAAATGAACTCAATTTCAAATGTTTATAAACAAGTCTTATTTTGTGTTTTCAAAAAATAAAAAGCTTCATCATTCAAAAATCCATCTTCATATTGATTCTAGTATCCTAGTCTCACCTTTCAAAAATTAACACGACTCATAGGTATACACAAAGTAAACATAGTTATTTGCACATCTAGCTAATAAAAACTTTATTTTAAAAAAGCCAGAACAACAATACAATAGAATATACACATCTTTCGAAAATTACGCTTACAAGAACATTTTTGATTTATTGGCAATTACGAGAAAGGGGACTTTGTTTATAATCCTCATTCCCTTTTACTAATTAGCATGTTTACTGCCCTGTTCTATCTTCAAAAACAAAATAAACTAAATAGAATTTCGTTTACAGAAAATGACTTTTTATTGACCCCCCCCCCCCAAAAAAAAAACAAAAAAACAAAAAACAAATCTACACTTATTTGTAATGTACCTACATCATTTGTGCTCGAATTACCGTAGATAATTATACACGGCTAGGACCTTTCAACCTCCTGACCTCACTGAACTTAATTTTTTCATCGCAATAACCCTAGATTTCTTAAAAACAGAAACATTCCATATATCTATGAACTTAAGTTAAAAAATATTTTTTTATTTATTTTCAACAAACAAAAATTGGGGGTTTTTTTGTTTTAACTTTCACGAGAGTTCTTGAACGGTAAAAAATCACGGCTTATGACAAAAGGTCAAGTTCTCAATGTTTACAAATAAAACGGCAACAGTTATCAACAATACACTTTATTCAAGTACCTTTAAGTATTTTTTTCAAGTACCATTAAGTATTGTTTTATTACTTTTCTCTATTATATCACGAATCTCTCAGTTATTTATAATCTTCATTTTGATCTCACATGGTATCTTCATAAAACTTTTAAGAATAGTTTGGAATCCCTGTCTGATCTTTTTTTTTTTTTTTACAAAGTTGCAAAATGTCTGCTCAGATCTTTAAAAAACATAAATAATTTCTCGTATATCATTTTGAAATAAACATGAAAATGATAAATTTTTAGTACGATTAGTAAGTGTTCAATCAACAACGGACAAAAAAAATCGTCTCTCTTTCTACGGTTTGTATGTTAGAGTATTTTTATGATATTGAAGTTAAGTTTAAGGTAGTGGTACAGTACCATCAAGACCCAGCCTGAAACCAAATCTATCCCAGACAAAACCTGGGTCTGCTCTTGGACGGTACGAACCTACATTTTAAATTTATATATTTGCTAACAAGCAGAAAGTGTTTCTGTGTTTCATTTTCATAAGTTTTATTTTACATGAGAAACAAATCACAACTTATGACAAAATGTCAAGTTCTCAATGTCCAAAAATAACACTGCAACAATCATCACAATACATTTTATTCAAATCCTTAAGTATTGTTTTTATTACTTTTAACTATTATATCAGAGATTTCTAAATATTGATAATGCTGATGTTGATCTCAGATGGTATCTTCATGAAAATCTTAAGCAAAATAACGAACTTCTGCCTGGTTATATTCCAAATTTGCTAATTATCTGATCAAATCTTATGTTAGTTTGAGTAATTCTTCTGCTCTTGATAAAAAAAATGTTAATGACCAATTTAAGTACGATTGGTGGTCAGGTAACGACGGATAGAAAATCATCAGACAATTGGGTATTTTTAAAAATTTCTATTACACTGTCTCGTTTTCTTATATCTATTTTTATGGTTTGTATGTTGAAACATATTTATGATATTAAAGTTACGTTTTAGCTATTGGTATAAATACAGTACTACGCAGACCCAATCTAAAACCCGACCCACCCCAGAAAAAAAACAAATGTTTGCTTTCGGACAGCTTTCTCAAAATATGTAACAGTTCTATGACAGATGTAGAACAGGGTTAGTAAGGGAATCAAGCATATCAAGAAGTCCTTAGGAAATGCTTTGTTCACCTACATGCAGGGACAAAAAAACACGACCCTTTGTGTATGTAGGTTCGATTTGGTAGTCTTTTATTAATTTTCAAGTTTCATAAAAAATTCTCATAAAATTTTCATATGCTCTAAGAGTTACTGAAGAGAATAAGGACATTACTATACTTTTTTCTTGGAAGATCTAATTTTCTTCACGTAAATGCAATGTAGAAACGTTTAATATCCCCCCATCCCTCCTCCCAAAGAAAAGAAATCAAATGAAAATTATTTGAATTCATTTATACATGTATTTAAAAGCCAAAGTTGTAGAATATAATATTAACGTCTAGCTGGAAGAGCTCCTTTCTCTCTCGGTGAGTGTAAATAATTTTTATTATTAATCTTAAAAATAAATTGGTTTTTGGAGTTGAAAGACAATAAATACTCCATGGGCAGCAACTGTTCTTTCGCTACGCGCTTGGTATTTGAAATGAAATTTGTGTGTCCTTCGGATGATTTACAAATAAATAAAAGAAATATTTACTTGTTTCTTTGCAAATAAATTCTAAAATCTTGTGTGTCCTGTTTTTACCGGCATTCAAATTTTCAAATTTATTTAATTATTTGCTCCATTGGCTTTTAAAGCAAATAATATTACAAAATGAATTTAATTTTTTATTTGAATAAAATCATTTAATTTTGTAAATTGAGAGCTTCTACAGTAAAACCACAATATTAAAAATTCACAATTTCTCTTGAATTCCATGGGAATATGGATCGAAATTCCACAAACATTATTATGATTTTTTAAATGAAGTGTGTAGATCTAATGTTTCAGTGAAAAATTCAGAGAGTTTTCATCTAGTAAATGCTATCAGTGACGTATATTCCATATAGGCAAAATGGCCGTACATAGCCTACACCTAATTTTCTCAACAATAAGAAATTGGTTAGATAAAGGGGCGAGGAGCTAAGCTGATAATAAAGCGTACTTATTAAGTTATTTGTTGGAAATGAACAAAAGGATTCTTTCTTAGCAATCCACAATTTTATACCTATCCGATTATGTTAAGAGCCAGTCCGCGAGAAAACCATGCAGTACTGTCCAAATCGAAGGTTGTCATATCTTAATGAAATTTGGTGGATAGTTAGACTTTATAATATGTTATTTAAAAATGACCAAAAAAATTCCAGTCATTCAACATGGCAGCCGTAGGCAGCGCCACCTCCTTTTCGCACATTTAAGTGCAAATGCACTTAAAAAATTCAAGAAAAATGGTAAAATTCACATTTGATTTATTTTACTCAAAATTAAACTTGCATTTCCATTAAGGTATTTTGAATAACATAAGACTATGTTCTTTCAAAATTGACAATTATCATAATCAAATATGCAATATATCAAAGGGCAGACAACTCTTGAAAATTGGCATGATGCCAATTTTCAAGAATTGCCAAAAGTATTACAAATTTAATGCCCAAAATCTTCCAAGACCAATCTTTGAAATTATTATTTTTTATTTTATTGTACAAATATAATTCTAAACATTATCTTTGCCAAATATTGAGCTTGGGAAATAATAAATAATTGAGATATGGGGATTTACAAATTGCCAATTTTCGAAATAATTGCTCAAACTCAAGTGGGTTACAAAGTCAAATATAGTACTTTAAATTATAAATAATTGTTGTTAGATATAGAAACATTTAAAAAAAATTCTTTGAAATAATAATTAAGAGTGAAAAATATCAAAATTAAAAATTAAATAAAACTAAATTGTCAGAAATTACCCCTAATATCAGGATTAGCATTTTGCCAATTGTTTAGAATGGAAATAGTTTACTATAGTATTTTTTTGTTAGGGAATCCCCCCCCCCCCCTTCACAAAAAAATGAAAATCGAAAGCTCTCATAATCTTCAATGTCTCTCCCGCGCATCTATCATGAGCCTAATTTCTCCTTTGCATGGAATTCCTCGGAGTGTTAATCTTTCAAACGGCTATATTTGGCATGGATAAACACGCCAAAAACTTAGTCATACGAGGCGCCAGATAGAGGAACGCAACAGTAAGTTGACCGGCTCCAAAAATCTAAATTGCGGACTTCCTTTCTTTCATTTTTCGTGTGAATGTAATGATTACAATAGCCTACTGTATAAAAGGCGGCTTTTGTGGTAATAGGGTGGCGATTTAAGAGATGGCAGGACGAACAACTCGCTCACAGCATGACTCTGTTTCGCGTTAATTTCATCGTCACGGTTGATTGAAAACCATTCAACGCCCTCTCTGACAACGGGTAACAGGTTTTATAGTGGAAAATTTACAAGAAACTGTGTAGTTACCCGTTGTTGAAAACCATGCAGACCCTATCGAACTTCCGTAAACTGTATCAAGATTGCAAGAAATGCATATCCTCTCTAAATATTTAACAACATTGTGTATACCTCGGGTGCATCAAATGGTGCAACAAATTTTTGAAAAACTCGTCGTCATCAAATTGCACGTGTTTTGGGGCTTTTAAGGTATTTCCACCCTCCTATGATGTCATAGGTTTTTCCAAAAACTGTAATTAGTTTAAATTCATACCTTATAGAAAAATATCTCTTGGAAGAATCCTTTACAATTGGTGTAATGATAAATATTGTTTATATATATATAGTAAAAGAATTGAAAAAAATGCATATTTTCTATTTTTAATTATTTATTCAATCTTTAAAAAATGTTGACAAGGGCAATAACTCCTTCTAAGGTCTCTTCATTCAGGCATTTGCTTAACTGTAAAATAGTTTCCCTGATATTCACAATTCAAAAGTATCTTTTAAGTAGGAAGTATTTGGGAACACTCGGCATCACAATTATGCATTTTTACCAGTTTTTACATATTTTTCTCAACACTTTTTACAAAAAATGTACAATTTTTTATGTTGACTTACACTTCTGTTTATTTATGTTTCGCATCTTAAATAATATGGTGACCTATACATTTTTTGCAATAAATGGAAAGTTTAAAGTATATTAAATGAAAATAAATGCAGTTTTTGTACTTTGAACCTATAAAATTGTGAGGGTGGAAACTCCTTAAGCGTTTTCCCTACTTATCTTCATACATTTTACGGTTGAGTAATTCTGAACTCTGATTTTGGTGCATAGTACATGTGTAACTAAATTCTCATCTGACCAAATTTCGTAGTTTTTGGTCATGCGGTCAAAGAATTTTCGAATATAAAGCTACCCTGCGTTTCTGTTTCCTTTCAGTATATTTAAGGACAAAACTAGTCCCTTAGCTTGAATTTTTGAAAGCCAACATTCAAGCTTTACTTATATTAAGTATGTATCAGAACATTTCATCATAAGCAAACAGGAGTCCATAGTATGTACCGGAAACGAAAATGATAACTTGAATTATTTTTGGTTAGTAGGAAATTCTATTTTTTGAACGAATTTTAATTATTCATTAAGGACGTGGCCATATGCTCTAAGCAGATATCGAGAAAAAGGATAAGTTAAGAGTTCTCAATTTTGTTCAATGGTCTTCACTTCACAATAAAATCTGTAAATACGTCTAAAATATTATTTTCACTGGTCAAATTAAAATATCGTAGTTTGCAAAAAAGATCCATTTCACCCCCTTCCCCTACGGGAAGAAAGAAACATTTAAAGATCTAAGCCCTCCTTTGCATGAATACATCAATCTTTGAACATTTTATATTCAGACTGTATTGAGGATTTATATATAATTGTCAAATGCAAGAGAATCATAAAAAGTACTACTATTTGAAATTTTCTCACAGAAAACATTATTAAAATTTCTCAATATAATCTTGATATAAAATGTTCAAATATAAGATCCATGTATTATTGTCTTAAATTTTAATTATATATTACCTACATAAGTCTTTAAAGGATACATGTATTAATAGTCTTTTTTTCTCATTTTCATTTATCTATTATTTATATCACAAACACACTACTTATATTATCTTTTCAAGAAAGTTATTTTTATATCATACATTAAAAACTTTGTACAATCTTCTATTCGATTCCAAATAAATAACAGTATTTTAACTGATTATCATTGTCACAGGTTATTGGCTTTGGGGTATATTTTCTCCCTGAAAGGTACAAATTTCCATACAGATGCCTTAAACCTAGAATAACACAAGAACGCATTGTCCCGAATTTCAGAAATGTGGGCAATATAGCCTTACAGAATACAGATTTGAGATCTCTTCGCGTCCAAAAACATAGAAGCAGAGAAAGATTTTTCAAAACAAATTCAACAATTTCAAATAAATTCATTTTCACCAGATAACTAATAAATTCCTGCCCTGACATAAAAAACCTGACCCAGGGGCCACATGTACAGTTTCACAATATTTGAGAATGTATCTTTTATGGCCTAAACAATGCAATATTTTTTTGTCCTTTATACTCAAAAAAAAAAGAAAAGAAAAGAAATAATGCATTTTAACAATACGATATAAAAAACCAAACCCTAAATTCAAAAATACTGGCAAGGGGTCATGAATTTAACATATTTTGAAGAAGAACCTACCTCAACATAATCATGCACTTAGTGTTTATTCTTTTAACCTTATTGAGAGAGAAGATTTTAAAACAGTTAATGCATTTTCGCTAACGCCGAAATAATGCTAGGAAATTTTTATGAGGCGTCCTTGCTCATAAAAATTACTGTAAACCAACTTTTGTTCGCGACGACTTTATTTCGCGATTGACCAAGGGTAAACTAGTTTGCGACGATTATTTTTCGCGATCAGACGTTTTTTGATCTGTTATAAATAGACAGAGATTTTAAGTACTGGTTCGCGTCGAGAAATATTCGCAATGACAAGGTTGTCGCGAACTTCGCGAAAAATTCTCGCACGAGAATTAAAGTTGGTTTACAGTATGCAATTTGTTTATTCTTAAATAATTAGAAGCGAGGAGAAAATTAAAAAAAATTATGCATTAAAATAACGGTTTTTAGAGCACTATTTAAACACTTGAAACGCTGAGGCAGGGGAAATGGATTTAAAGTCTTTGGTAGAAGCAACCTTGCTCGTCATCATAATGTATACTTAAATTGTTCCCTTAATACCCAGGGGCATAGAATAAAGATTTTAAAAGTAATAAATAAATGCATTTTCTCTAAAAGGTTTAAAAGTTCACTTTTATCAATGTAGTGTGTGACCTTTAAGTAGATTTTATTTGAACATATTTTATTATGTAAAATACATAAATGGATTGGGCAGCAGGCATAGCCTATATAAGCCCTCTCCATAGGTACAAGGTTAATTAATACACATATAGTAACAGGTTTATATAAGACCAATAAGTTATATATAACTGACACAAATTTGAATGGTTAAAGGGGAAAGAAAAATACATGAGTGAAGAGAGAGAAAAAAAAACAACAACAAATGAATACCGGTTTGTAAATGTGGAAATGGAAGGAAAAAAATGAGAACTACAGCAATTTATAAACATACAATAAATGTGTGTTTAATTTAGGACATAAACTGGAATAAGTATTTCATAGTTACACTTCATTTATGACACCTTTTGGTTTGTGATATATATTTGTGAACACAATCAAATAATTTTAAGTAAACCTTTAAGTAGATCGATTTATTCGAACATTTATTTTACACCCCCTCCCTCAAGTAGATACTGTATCAGTGAACTATATGATGTAAAGAAAATGTTTGAAAAAAAAATGATAATATAGGCATTGCATCCAAGTTTAATTTAATTGTAGTTTTACTCTCCCGTACAAAAAAAAAATCATTTCATATTGTGGTTTTTACGTATTAGTCAGTTTTGTGACTTTTCACCTTTCATATTTTCCGTATAAATGGCCTCGAATCCTTTTTGTACACTCAGCAACACAACAGTCTTGGAAACAATTCAATTGTCGAGAAGAAAGACATCTCAAGATTGTATTAATTTTTATGATTTTTACGTTTTCTTTCTCTTATACATACTCCGGGACAAAATTGCTTCGCGTCTCGTTTCATCTGATGATCCGCGCCTGTCAACTCGACGTGATACGGCTCTTCGGATCCAGTTACTGTTATAATGATATATTTATTATAAACCCCCTTATAACTAGCTAAATATAATAAAATAAAACTTAAGAGATCAATTGTGTAATGTTTATCCACAAAACAAAGCAAAGAGACTTTTTTACGCGCAAGAAAAATAACTTCATGATCTACGTACAACGTCATAAGTTTCAGAGAGTGGTGATATGGATTCAAAAAGCCACAGTGTGGTGATCCAGAAAGTCGGATCACGATGTCACGTGATTGCATCTATTCAACAGTAAAATTGAGTGATACACGTTAGGTATATAATAAATATTTAGGAACAGAGGCTTATAAAGTCTATATGAGAAATAGGTGTAAACAACGTACCCTTGCTATATTAATCATTTAAAAACTTATAACAGAGCATGGAAGAATAATTCGAAATTGAAATTAACAAATTACAGTGTTTGATGGAAGGATTGGGGGGAAAGTATGTAGAAAATCTTGAATTTTATTTTTTGTAAATTATCGAGGGGCCACGCAGGTATGTTAAGGTTACAACCAAATATTCTACTTGCCTATATGGCATGACGTCATAGTAAGCTATATGACGTGAAGTTTAGAGATAACAATTTCTTAAAATCGATATTTAAAATTGATTTGAGGTCGCAAAAATGAACCAAAATATGCAGAGGCATAATATAGGCGGAATTTTGGTATTTCTGTGTTTCTGTATTTATTAAAGGGGTTAAATACCAAACCGGTGACGACATAACTGTTGATCATGCAGAAGCAGAGTGAAAGTGAAACGTAACGAGAATTCATGTAAACAACAGAAGATCGAAATCGGAGTTTAAAAGCATTTAGAATGAATATCATGTGTGAATCATGTGGGTATAAAGCTTATAAATAAGGTATGCTAATATAATTCTACAATTTCTTCGTAAAATAAAAGCAGATAAGGCGTTTACTTGCCAATCAGCCTTTCCTCTTTTTCGTAACAAAAAAGATGCAAAAGTTCAACACTACGCCGCATACTTTGAAACTTAATTTTGTTTCTATCTAAAGTTCTTATTCTATTGTTTTTGGAAAGTGTTGCTAGAATCGTATGGTTTACGGGAATTGATGCATTTTTTTTCGATGTTATGAACAAAATGTAAAAATTTTGGGAAAGATTTGTCAGAAAGTGTTGAATAATTATTTCTGTGATAGGACAGTAGGATTCTAACAACACTTTTTTTCTTCAGATACTTGCTTATGTATATGCATTTTTTCCCCCAAACAATAGCTCTAGATCGAAGCACGCAATATAATTAATCACCTTTTTTTTTTCATCAAAATGATTTTTGAGCAGATTCAATTTTTCAGATCTCCTCATACATAAGGCCACAACTACATGGTGTTTTACCTTGGCTTAATCCATAAGGTTTATCTAATTCTTATTTTAAAAATCATAACCTTGCTTCTTAGGCTTTCAATCCTAGATCCGACGCGAGGAAAAATCTGTTCCGAATATCTTAGGCCATGAATGAACAACTATTAACATAACATTAAAGTACTTATATATTTCTTTCTTGTCTTTTAAGGGTGGATACCTCAATCAAGCCAATTTATTACATGCCTTTGAGGATATGTTTGACGACGTCATGTGCAGCAATGTCGATGCAGAGTTCGCCTTAAGGACCTTTTCTACACTGCATCCGATTCTCGGGGTATTCTGTGTGATTAGGCTGACCCAAAATTTGAAATATAGGTGAAATTAATGAATTTTAATCGAAACTGTATCAGATAAATCAAAATAAATCAAAGTATTCTAAATATTATACTAGGCTAAGATAGAGTATTTGAAAACTTTATTACATATAAAGTAGTTTATCTATTTGAGTAAGGAAAATCAATTTTTTGAAGACAAGAATAGTGTCAAAAGGAAAATCTTTACAGAAAATAATCTATTTTTTTTTTAAATGAAACAATAATTCTATTTGAATATCTATTTTTGCAACTTGGAAAGTAATTCTATAACCACTAACTTTAAAGAGGCTGGGGGTGGCAGCCATTTTCAGACAAATTCGATATCCTTTAAAATAAGATCTAGAGCTCCATATAAAAATATATAAAAATGATCAAAGTTTTAAACTAAAATGTATGAATTTCTTCTTTGAAAAATAATAGCTGACAGCTAGATACCGTATCTAAAAAAATAAGTTAAATCTGGTGGTTAATTTGTTGACCGCCAGTCTTCATAAAACAAGTTTTACTGTGAGATTTTTGAGGAACGATTAACATTTTATGTTAAACTAATACTTTTCTTAAATTTCATATATCTTAAATAACTCAATCATAGAAAGAACATTGTAAATTTGCAGATGGTGCACAACCGATGAAAGTAAAAAAATGTGGATCCACTTTAGCTTATTCTTCGGCAGGATGTGTCAGGATTCTATAAATAAAGTGACAAGTCTTTCTGATACCACTAATTATAAATATATACAAACAATTCTGACTGTGGCAGTGGAAATACGATATGGTTTGTGTAAGGTACTTGATAGAAAAATAAGGAAATAAATTAACATAAATAAGACTGAACAGGGAAGTTTTTGCACGTAAAATTTAAAGTTTATTTTAATTATAAAATTCTTGTGAGAGACAATATGGAAAGAAATATTTTTTCATTTGAAAATGTCCTTGAAATTTTTTTTATGTACGAGGGGTTATCATAAAGTTCTTGGACTATGGCTATAATATTAAAACCGCTTTAGGTACATCAATGTATTCTAAATATCTAGTTAGCATTTTTTTTTTATATCTACAGAATAAGCTATGAATCATAAATTTTATTATTTAATGAATTAGTAATGTTTTTGCAAGGAATGGTATGTCCAGGCGGCGCAACCTCGAACACGAGGTTTTGACGTTTTTGCGACCTAAGTTTTATTGAGAAAAACTATTCTGATATGAAAATTTGGCATCCTAAAATCCTGTTCATTCAGGTATGTGTTGGGACGTTCCATAGAATATAATATTTTTACTTCATTTTGGAAGTTCTATGAAATTTTATGGTAAATGCTACATGGAGTGTCCAAACAAAGTTTTTTGTGTAATTAGGCTGACCTAAAATTTGAAATAAAGGTGAAATTAATGAATTTTAATCGAAACTGTATCAGATAAATCAAAATAAATCCAAGTATTCTAAACATTATACTAGGCTAAGGTAGAGTATTTGAAAACTTTATTACATATAAAGTAGTTTATCTATTTGAGTAAGGAAAATAAATTTTTTGAAGACAAGAATAATGTCAAAAAGAAAATCTTTACAGAAAATAATTTATTTTTTTTTAATGAAACAATAATTCTATGTGAATATCTATTTTTGCAACTTTGGAAAGTAATTCTATAACCACTAACTTTAAAGAGGCTGGGGTGGCAGCCATTTTCAGACAATTTCGATGTCCTTTAAAATAAGATCTAGAGCTCCATATAAAAATATACAAAAATGATCAAAGTTTTAAACTAAAATGTATGAATTTTTTCTTTGAAAAATAATAGCTGACAGCTAGATACCGTAACTAAAACAAGAGGCCAAGGGGCCACATCGCTCACCTGAGTAACTGGCGAGAAAAAAGCACATATCAGATCAGAACTGAAAGTTTACTGAGGGCAGGGAGGGGCGGGCTTGAATTTTAACCCCCCAGGGGGTCATGATTTGAACAAACTAGAATCTACAATACCTGAGGATGATTTCCTATAAATATCACTCAGCATGGCTTTGAAGTACTTGAAAAGAAGATTTTAAAAGGTTTCCGTATATCTTCCTATTTCAAACTTTTATCGGCCATTTGGCCCCACCCTATTCCCGTGGGTCATGATTTTAACAAACTTGAATCTACACTAACTGGGGATGATTCCACAAGAGTTTCGTCTTTCCTGTCTCAATGGTTCTTGAGAAGAAGATTTTTCCTATATATTCCTATGTAAAACTTTGATCGGCCATTTTGGCCTCACCCTACACCCGGGGGTCATGATTTGAACAAATTTGAATCTACGCTACCTGAAGATGATTCCATGTGAGTTTCATCTTTCCTGGCCAAGTGGTTCTTGAGGAGAAGATTTTTAAAGATTTTTCCTATATATTCCTATGTAAAACTTTGATCGGCCATTTTGGCCCCACCCTACCCCCGGGGGTCATGATTTGAACAAACTTGAATCTACACTAACTGAAGATGATTCCAAATGAGTTTCATCTTTCCTGGCCCAGTGTTTCTTGAGAAAAAGATTTTTAAAGATTTTACCTATATATTCCTATGTAAAAATTTGATCGGCCATTTTGGCCCCACCCTACACCCGGGGGTCATGATTTGAACAAACTTGAATTAACACTACCTGAAGATGATTCCACATGAGTTTCATCTTTCCTGGCCCAGTGTTTCTTGAGGAGAAGATTTTTAAAGATTTTTCCTATATATTCCTATGTAAAATTTTGATCGGCCAGTTTGGCCCCACCCTACACCCGGGGGTCATGACTTGAACAAATTTGAATCTACACTACCTGAGGATAATTCCACATAAGTTTCATCCTTCCTGGCCCAGTGGTTCTTGAGAAGAAGATTTTTTAAAAATGCCATTAATTGTTCTCTAATTCATAATTATCTCCCCTTGGAAGAGGGCGTGGTCCTTCATTTGAACAAACTTGAATCTCCTTTACCCAAGGATACTTTGTAGCAAGTTTGGTTGAAATTGGCCCAGTGGTTCTTGAGTTGAACATAAAAAAATGAAAAGTTTACAACAACAACGACAACGACGACGACAACGACAGACAACGGACAAATTTTGATCAGAAAAGCTCACTTGAGCCTTTGGCTCAGGTGAGCTAAAAATAAGTTAAATCTGGTGGTTAATTTGTTTTTTATTCAATTAACATAAAAGATAAGTCCACAATTAAAAAAAATAGTCAAATGAACTCTATTATTTTTAATCAATTATGCACCCTACATTTGTAAATATTTTTTAGAAGTCTTTGTCACAATATTTTCAATCTTTAATATGATGAAGAACATAGCCAATGATAACAAAAAGTGATTAAAATATGTACCTTTCCCCTCTAACTAATGAAAGATAGGCTATTTACCGATACTCATATTCTTGACCTTTTTGCACTTACACTGGATTTAATACTTAAATGACTATTTGGGGTTACTTTTAGATTAAATATTTATCAGAAATTGTACCTTTACTTTAAAAAGATCACATTTAATAGAAAAATTGTAATCAAACACCAGGAATATGAATTGGTTACAAATAATTGTTAAAAGGAATGCACATCATTTCATGATAGATATCACAAAAATGTACACACGATCAAACGATCTACAACACGTACATCTTTGAATTAGACACATTTCATCAAGATATTACACTATATAGCTGGCAACTAAAGATTTCTTACGATTTATGCATTCCTTCAAAATGGTTACATACCATTCAAAATATTATGAAAGTTGTATGTACATTGTAATTTCATTACACTAGAAAGTCTTGGGTTTGTCAACTTCAGATCTAGATCCAGTAAATAAATTCTCTTATTCCAGAAATATACTATCATTAAGCATTATAAACCAAAAAATGTATGAACTGAATTAAGATAATGTTGGCATGATTGAATTCAGTGAATTTCAATATGAAGTATTTTCTATTATTTCTATTGAAGCTGTCAAGTACGGGAAAAAGTGACATTTAATTACTTATGACGTCTTAATGGGTTAGCACAAGTTAAACACATTCACCAGTTATGATGTCATACGACGTAGGTTCTATGTTAAAAGAAATGCAATGAATACTGTGTGCTAAATCAAAAGTTTATGTCTACATGTATAGTTTTTTGCATTAGAATGACTGTGTATTTTACACTAGCCCATAGCTTGACAGAGCATATTTTTAGGTCTTATACTTACCCCACCCCTTTCTTATTTAGGAGGAAGTCGATATTGAACAAATTTAAAGCAAAAAAAAACACCCTACCTTTATTTTTCTATAAGAAGGAATTAAAAATAAGCTTAAAATAATCTACTATTCTACTAATTTTTAACTGTTACTTTGCCACAATACTTTCAAGTATACCTCCACCAACATTTAAAGTATGCTTTAATCATGGCGAAGTAAATTATGATATGATAGTACTTGTGTGAAGGCTTAACTTCATTTCAATATTTTATCTA
>PRKT01000565.1:85325-121121 GCA_003671525.1 Saccostrea glomerata | reverse complement strand
TATCCCATGTTTACACCTTTATCCCGTGGATATAGCTCATGGGATATCGTTTTCATATCCCACAGTTATGACGTCACAATGGTTTTTGCGTTAGCGTGAGGAAGTAAAATATAGCAGAGTCCTATATAAAACAGTGTTAAACATCGGTTGTGAAGTATTAAACATGGGATAAAAAGAATCTCCCATGTTTTGTAGTTGAATATGATTTTTATCCAACTCGTTGTGTGTTTTTATCCCCTCGCCAAGGCTCGGGGATAAAAATCACACAACTCGTTGGATAAAAATCATATCCAACAACAAATCATGGGAGATCCTATATTTTTCCTATTAAAGAGTATTTAAACCTGATTTTTGCATGGTTTGATTTCTAAATACAAGTGGAATATCATTCTTTACGCAAACATTAGAAGGAGGAATATTAAAAAGAAATTTTATTTACTTGAAAATTAAAGAATCTCTTTTCAAACACAATTTTAGCATTGAAAGACTACGTGAATCTCTTAATTATTTCATACGACTTTTTGTATTTTTCTGGTTACAAAAAATATATAATTTAGTTTCGCTGTAAAAATGAAATCAAAGAATGTATATTTTGTATCCCTTTAAAGGGGCTCATTTTTCAATGGGGGTCACTATTTTATAGGACTAACATATAAAATAATGACCCCCTAGGACTCTTTTTCTACAAAAAATGATTTTTTTTCTACGGGTGGGGGTCATTTTTGGTCGTTGAAAAATGACCCCCGGTCATTATTCGATGGGGGTCATTATTCGTCTTTACACCGGCGTTATTTAGTTGATGCTTTTATTACCTTGAATGGGAAATATCAATGACGTCATAATATGACGACATAATGTGGAGTTGCGTTATATTGCTATGTGAACTTAGTATGTTGAAGGAAATAAGCTTGAACCTTCTCTGTGTAAAAATTGCACAAATTATGTATTTTTAATAGTTCATTTGGATAGAAATGTCTATACCTAGCCTTAACTTACCTGCGTATGGAAAAGGACTTTTGAAAAATGAATATTAGTCCCTAGATTTTTGGAAAAAGTTAATACATGTACCAACCGTTCACGGTAGCTCAGTCGGTAGAGCGCTCGCTCCGTGATCGGGAGTTCGTATCTTGGCCGCGACTGACCTATTCGTTAAAATAGGTAGTAACTGTTCCTTCGCCATGCGTTCGGCACTTTAAAGTGAAAGTTTCTGGTCCCTCGGATGAGACCTTAAAAACCGAGGCCCCGTGTCAGCGGCAGGCGTTGGCACGATAAAGATCACTAACTGCTCAATCGCCCTGAGTGCCGAGTAAAGGCCAAAATTTGAAGCCCTTCACCGGCATACGGTGACGTCTCTATATGAGTGAAAAATTCTCGAGAGGGACGTTAAACAATATACAATCAATCAATACATGTACAAAAAGTTAATCCATCGAATTTGTGTCTCCAGTTTTGAGGCAACAAAATATATTTTAAAAGTGATATTGTACTTTTTTTTAAATTCTATTTTACTAACTTACCCACACATACATACATAAATCACACATACTTTTTGACAGGACTTTGAAATACTCTAGGTGATAATTTACAAATATTTTCAAATGGCTTTTGATGTCAATTTCTTTTCTTTTTGGCATTCTTGCCAATTGCAGTCACCTTAATATCCGTTCCTTCGAAAGCCGTAACTTTTTTCGGAAACGTACTAGACATATCCGAGAGACATGTTCCTTTAACTTGAATTTTCTGCACAATTTGACTCCCAAGCACAAGATAATAGCATTATTTCCCATTTGTTCGACTGCTTACTATGTTAGAAAGATGACATATTTTAGAGATGCTTTCTAAGAAAAATTAGCATTATGAGAAATCCAAAAGTTTCATACCTGTAATGTAGAGGAATTTCACTTCCATTATAATCTACGAATAAAAAAGAAAGAAAAAAGCTCTCCTATATCTTACTTTTTGATATGTAAACGCATGCCTTTTTTTCACAAGATCTTTACATAAAAGTGCTTCATACTTTTATATAGTTTGAGAGTAAAGGTGTGTTAATGCATCGATAAATTCTGAAAAAAGTTTAATTCGTTATAGTAAATATACTGATTTTAAAAGAATGTTCCCTAAAACTGTCTTAACTATTTCTAATAATTTCATTTCTTAAATAAAATCATTTGGTAGATACAATTAGTATGAAAAATGTCAGTCAGCATTAGACTCAATGAAAAATTGCATTTGCAGTTAGGGTCATTGTATCGACAAAAGAACTTACGAAATGATGACTTTAAACGAGACTGCTGATATTCTTGTTTCATCAACTTGTTTGTCAATAATTTGCCTCGTTTAAGAAAATGTCCATAAATGTGGAGCATGCTCTTGCGTATCGAATCAACTGAGATATATAGATGTCGTATGCAGGTGTTGAAGGTATATTCTGCATAAGTAAAGGAAGTTGGCGATAGGAAAGTTACGTCTTTTCTAGTAAAATATACAAGTATGAAACAGATGTATCAGAATCTGTTGTATCTGTTATCTTAAGCTCACCAGAATATAACGTATCGACATAGGAATGGAAATTGACATTGATAATTGACAATACGTCGTCGACTTATCTAAATGTTGAGTTGAAGACCACAACAAGTGTTTTTCTTATTTTCATGCATGAGATTTTGCAAGAATCTCGCTTTATATGAATCAAAAATAGGTTTGCTCATAACGGAGTTCAATTGATACTCATCGGAATTCCAGTCGATTTGTTTCTCCAAAAACCACATAGATATTTTCAATCAGATACTCAAGTATCTATTTGATGTCAACTTTAGAGTACTTGTGTGTGTAATCAGAATGTGTTTTAAGGAAATAATTTTGCAAATGACCAATGGCCAAGTAAGTAAATTACGAGTCTCATTTTTTATTGAAAAAACATCTGTCAATCATATAACAAGAGGCCCAAGGGCCACATCGCTCACCTGAGCACATCTACTAGGAAAAAGCACATATCAGATCAAAACTGAAAGTTTACTGGGGGGGGGGGGCTTGAATTTTAACCCTCCTGGGTGTCATGATTTGAACAATGTAGAATCAACACTACCTGAGGATGATTCCATATAAATAGAAAAATATCCCTTATCATGGCTTTGAAGTACTTGAAAAGAAGATTTTAAAAGGTTCCCCTATATATCCTTATGTACAACTTTGGTCAGCCATTTTGGGCCCAAAACTAGCCCCAGAGGTCATGATTTGAACAAGCTTAAATCTTCACTAACTGAGGCTGATTCCACATAAGTTTCCTGTTTCCAGGCCCAAAGGTTTTTGAGAAGAAGATTTTTAAAGTTTTTCCTATATATTCCTATGTAAAACTTTGGTCGGCCATTTTGGCCCCATCCTAGCCCCGGGGATCATGATTTGAACAAACTTGAATCTACACTACCTGAGGATGATTCCACATGAGTTTCATCTTTCCTGGCCCAGTGGTTCTTAAGAAGAAGATTTTTAAAGATTTTTCCTATATATTCCTATGTAAAACTTTGGTCGGCCATTTTGGCCCCACCCTAGCCCCGGGGGTCATGATTTGAACAAACTTGAATCTACGCTACCTGAGGATGATTCCACATGAGTTTCATCTTTCCTGGCCCAGTGGTTCTTGAGAAGAAGATTTCTTAAAAATGCTATTAATTTTTCACTAATTCATAATTATCTCCCCTTGGAAGAGGACGTGGCCCTTCATTTGAACAATCTTGAATCCCCTATACCCAAGGATACTTTGTGCCAAGTTTGGTTGAAATTGGCCCAGTGGTTCTTGAGAAGAAGATGAAAATGTGAAAAGTTTACGACAACAACGACAACGCCAACGACAACGACAACGACAGACGACGGACAAATTTTGATCAGAAAAGCTCACTTGAGCCTTCGGCTCAGGTGAGCTAAAAAAACTGGACTATAATTTATCGTTGGAAATGGTTGTGTATAAAGTTGAAAGTCGTAGGTTTTAACCCTATATTTCTTTCAAGGGAATACCGGTAACTGTTAATATCTCCTTCTGATAATTTTAAATATTTTAGATTTCTACAATATCACACACAAAAAGAAAAATGTGTTAGATTTTTTAAATTGTTCCTATGTCATATAATCAGTACGGAATTCATCAACTGTTTTTTCTATCGTATCAAACATATAATAAAATATTGGTCGTTAAAAAGATCGTGTAGAGTCGAGGAATACCTACAGAGCTACAACAGTGACTCATATATCCTCTAAACCTCATTTGAATGGTATAATTACTGTATACAGGGAAATTTTCGCCCCCGTTTTATTTTCGCTCCTTTCGCCCTACCCTCATTAGGGCGAATTTAAAACGGGGCGATATTAAATAATACAGCATAACTTCTTTAATAAAACTATGATTGGGCGAATTTAAAAAGGGGGCAAAATTGTTTGCAAGTGTAAAAGGGCGAAAATTAAACAGGGCTAAAATAACCCTGTATACAGTACCTATTTGTTATTGTGTTTCCGAACCAATTATTTTAATGTATTTAAATCTACGAGGGTTGTCCCGTAAAATCGTGGACAAGTTGTCTAGTGTGAAAAATAAACATCATTGCGTTCTGAAATTTTCACTATTATTTAGTATATATTTTAGTAGTATACTCAGCATGTTTCAAATAAATATATTCATAAATAAACAAATTTGAGATTTTATGCCATGTATTGTATCAATTTACGGCGCGTGGATTATAATATCAAAGTGTCTAAAACAGCGTCACGTTTTATCTTTGCTGAAAATAATTTGGATGAGTCCGACTTAAATTTAAGAATTTCATTGATACCAATTCTTTAGTCTCCATAAATATTCGAAGAACCAATTGGCACCCTCATGCGATCTTCTGAAGATTTATTAGTAAGTTACGATCAATATTCTCACCATCATTCAACTAATAGAAAATCTCATATCGGCGATCTACTGTGACAGCGTATTTTGCTATTACATTAGGAGTTTGTACGTATGTTTTGTACTCCCCAGGGACTCGATCAAAAAGACTTCGCTAAGAAAACTCCTATTTCGTTTGTATACTTGAGATGTGGTGATATTTCTATAATCTGTTTTTCTTTTATGGTCATTGCAAGTCTCTAAAGGTGTCATTACAACATCGGAATAAAACTGAACTGTTATCCGGTGCGCCGTAACGTCATAAAACGTCGCCATTTTTCGTGTGTTGTGTTAAACACTTTCCCATTTCGAATGCTCGAGAAACTGCCAAAAATTAACCAGTCCCTAAAATTTTTACAAAGACTACAAAATTAATTGTGGAATTGAATTAGGATAATTTTAATTCAAATATTATGTATTTAAAACTTTTATTTTGAATTCAAACATGTGTATTCTTCAATAAAACCTTGGTTTTTTACCGTGCGCCGTAGGACAATACTCCGTGCACATTCAAGCATAATAAAATCTTTATTTTTTGCCTATATTTTATCCAAAAAATTATCTTGCACTTAAATATGATTAATAAACATTTACTGAAATTTTCAGTTTAGTGCGCCCATTACTTTTCGAGAAAAACGCTTTGTCCACGATTTTACATGACAACCCTCGTATTTCACTCCTTCACACCAAAGAAATTATAACAAAATTGTCAGGTACTTAAATCGCATGTCCTAGTTAGGGGTAAACAGCCAGAAGAAAGGCAAGAAAGTAATTGTCTATAGGATTCATAGGGAAGCCATGTCGGGTTCTAAGGTAAGAAAATCACATGTTTTAATGGGTCCTTTTTTGTGTTTGAAATGTTTAAATGTAGTAAATACATAAAACGAACAAAAGGTCACTTTAAACCATACTGATTATATATGTATTACAATGAGGTGCATTTATCAGTTGATTCTAAATACCTTTTGTCAAGCAAAGTATATAAAACAATATATTTCTTTAAATGGCTTAGCTATTTCTTTCATCTTTTCGTTCATGAAATTAGTATTCATGCAGAATTTATCACTTGTTCATTCTACTATATCTGACATTAAATAAAATTTTCGTAGTTTCAAGAAGGATATAAAGATAACGAACAGTATTCAATCTCAAAGTCGATAAAACAATACAAAATTAAAGCAGAGCAAACACGGACCCCCGAAACATCAAAGGTGGGATCAGGTGCCATGGAGGAGTGAGCATCCCCTGCCGACCGGTCACACCCGTCGTGTGCTTTCTGTCATGATCAGGAAATAGCGGAAAAAATCCGTCGTCAAGTCATTGTATAAATAATGGATTAACAATTGGTATGAAATACGGCTGTCAGCTTTTGACTCAATGATAAAATTGTATTTGCTGAAAAGGTCATTGTATCGACCATAGAACTTACGAAATGATGACTTTAAATGAGACTGCTGATATTCTTGTTTCGTCAACTTGCTTGTCAATAATTTACCTCGTCTTAGAAATATATTGTTCCTAGGTAGAGCAGGCTCTTGCGTATCGAATCAACTGAGATACATATACTCCTTATGCAGGTGTTGAAGGTATATTGCTGCATAAGTAAGGGAAGTTGACGAAAGAAAAGTTTAAGTCATCACGTTTATCATATAGCTTGGTTGTTAGATAACCATTAGTGTCTTTTTCAAGTAAAATATCCAAGTATGAAACAGAAGTGTCGGACTTTGTGGTATTTTCTATGTCAAGCACACCAGGATATATCGTATCGACATAGGAATGGAAATTACCATTATTAATTGACAATTATTAATCGTCGATATATGTAAATGTCGAGTTGAGGCCACAGCAAGTGTTTTCTTCTAAGATCATTTTAAGTCAAAGATGACCTCATATCGAAAACGGAGACTCATATCCATCCCTCCCACTTCATTTGCAGGGTATAATTGCCACTTCGTTTTTTGTAATTGCAAATCAACAATTTGAATCCATTTAACGTTCTTCTCAACGAAGATATTATTAAAAGAAATGTAAGGTATTTAGTTCACATGATCTGGTAACGAGTAAACATTTACAAATATACCAGGAAGTAATTTGTAGTATATATTACGTTGTCAGGGAAGCCATGTTGGATCATTTGGTTAGAAAATATTTTTTTTGTAGTTTTAACATGTTTCAATGCGTCACTCAGATGTTATAATTGGTATTGTCAAGTTGGGAAAATAGATTTATTAAAACGAATTGAAGAGCAACCTTAAATCATACTGATTTATAAAATAAATCAGTGCAATTATATAATTCATTCTTAATATTTTTTTTCAAACAAAATGATCGTGGCGCAGTGAATAGAGTAACTGCTGTAGAGTTATGAAGTAAAGAATTCATCCTTACGTCATGTGTTCAAATTCCACTGTGAGACTCGGAGACCGGTCCTTCGGATGAGACCTTTTAAGGCGAGGTCTCGTGTAGCAGTAAGTGAGAAATGATGCCTCCTAGTCGATGTCCCTGATGTCTAGTGTCGAGTACAAGACAAAATTTGCAGCCCTCCACCGGCAGATGGTGTCGTCTTAAAATGAGTAAAAAATTCTCAGAAATGACGTTAAACAACCAATCAAAAAAAAGTATACAAAGCTGTATATTTCTTTAATGAGGATAACTGTTATTATATTCCTTCTGTTAATTTTAAACATTTTAGATTTCTACAAAATCACACGTAAAACTAAAAAGTATTGGACTTTTTAATTGTTCATACATGTATGCCATATAATTAATACTGAACTCATCAACTGTTTATTCTATTGTATCAGACATAAAATTAAATATTGGTCGTTTAAACGATCATCTATATTCAAGGAATACCTACAGAAAGACATCAGGGACTCATACATCCCCGAACTTCGTTTGAAGAGAATAATACCTCTTTGTTATTGTGTTTCCCAACCAATTATTTGAATCTATTTAAATCTATTTTAATTCTTCACACGGAAGAAATTATAACAAAATTGTCAGGTATTTAAATCGCATGTCCCAGTTATGGATAAACAGCCAGAAGAAAGACAAGAAAGTAATTGGTAGTGTCTATAGGATTCATAGGGAAGCCATATCGGGTTCTAAGGTAAGGAAATTACATGTTTTTATGCGTCATTTTATGTGTTTAAAATTTTCAAATGTAGTAAATAATTTAGTAAAACGAACAAAAATCACTTTAAACCATACCGATTATATATGAATTATAATGAAGTGCATTTATTAGTTGAGTCTAAATACCTTTTGTCAAACAAAGTACATAAAACAATATATTTCTTCAAAGGGCGTAGCAGCCATTATTTCTCTCCTGACATTTCTAAACTGTTCAGATTTCTACAATATCACACTTAAACTAAAAACCTGTTGGCTTTGTTAAAAATTGCTTTTCGTTCATGAAATTAGTATTCCTGTAGAATTTATCACCTGTTTACTCTACTATATCTAAGGTTAAAAAATTTGATGTTTTTATGCATCATTATATGTTATTGAAATTTTCAAGTGTATTAAATACATTTATTGAAAACGAAATAGACGATTTAGACACAAACACCCCCTTCCCGACCCCAAATGTCATTTGCCGAGTATAATTGTGTACATTGCAATTGCTACCTAGTTATTGAGATTCCTTACCAATTATTTAAATTTATTAAATTCTTCACACAAAAAAATTATAAAAGAAATGTAAGGTTTTTAAATCACATGACCTAGTAACGAATAATTAAACAACTAGAAAAGTACAAGGAAGTAAATTAGTTTATTTAATTAGCATATCAGTTGTATTCTACTCTATCAGACATTGAATAAATTATTGGTAGTTTCTAGGATCATCTTCAGTCATAAATGACAACAGATAGACAACGGTGACTCATATACCCCCCCCCCCAACTTCATTTGCGGGTTATCATTACCAGTATTGTGATTCCCAACAAATAGCTTGAATCTATCTAAAGTTCATCAAAACGAAAATGGAGAGCCAATCTCACTTAACGCTCAGACAGTTAAAACTAAAAACGTGGTTTTGTTAACATTTGTTTTGAGTTCATGTAATCATTGTAATCTAAGTCTCCAAAAAGTTTAATTTATAATTACAGATGCATCGACTAAAGTGAACTTAATCTCAAGTAATGGACCCTCAGTACAGTGCCCAAGAAATCCTCCTCTGTGACCTGTGTCAAACACCTGCATTACAGAGTCATTGTGAACTTTGTCATGTAAATCTCTGTATAGTCTGTGTTGGAAAACATCTCTCTGATTCATTTAAAAGACACAATGTTGTGCCATACAAACACAAAACTTCTGCTCCTCTCAACCCAAAATGCCCGAACCACACCCAGAAACATTGTGAACTATACTGTGAGAAATGTGACAGTCCTGTCTGTTCTACCTGCATCTCCTCAGGGAAACATAGAGGACATGATTTATCTGATGCTCCGCTGAAACTTAGTTCTCTATCAGCATTATCCATTACGAAAGATAAATATGGCTACCTAATGAAGACACCGGAAGCTGCAAAATATCCTCCAGTTAAATCACTGCTTGATGAACCAGAGTTCATTACCATCATAGGCACTGGATATGACAGACTATACAGTCTTACATGTCTCAGTGATAAAGAAATCTGGACATGTGGGAATAAAAAAATAATGAAACTCTTCAATATCCAGGGAAAACTTCAAAAGTCCATCAAAACCAAGTCAGGGAACAAACCACGTGACGTAGCTGTAACAAAAAGTGGAGATCTTGTATATACTGACTCTGGTACAAGAACTGTAAATATAGTGAAGAATAAACAGATACAGGAAGTTATCAGACTACAAGAATGGCTACCTTACAATGTCTGTAGCACATCCAATGGTGACCTACTGGTTACCATGGACAGTGATAATAAACATTCAAAAGTTGTTCGTTACTTTGGCTCTACAGAAAAACAAACTATTCAGTTTGATAGTAAAGGCAAACCTTTGTATTCATCTGGTATCTACGAAAACAGAAACCTGGATATCTGTCTGGCAGACTGTGAAGCCAAAGCAGTAGTAGTGGTCAATCAGGCAGGGAAACTCCGTTTTAGATACATTGGTCATCCCTATTCTACCAAGGGATCATTTAATCCAGTCGGCATCGCAACAGACAGCCAGAGTCAGATCCTGACATCAGACTTTAACAACAACTGCATCCACATCTTAGATCAGGACGGACAGTTTCTCAGTTTCATTGATAACGGTGATCTTCACCGCCCATGGGGTTTAAGCGTAGACACATGGGACAATCTCCTTGTTGTTGAGCGCAACAGTGTTAAAGCAAAGAAAATCAAATACATGAGAATTAAGAATCTCTCTCTCTGGTAACGTGAAATTAAAAAAAATGTGAATAGATGTTAAATAATATTTTATCCTGTAACACATGAGTAGCATAAGTCATTAATTTTTCAACCAACAGTTAACAGCAGTTATATGTGCAATCTGATGAAATGTATGTTAAAGATATTTACAAAGAGTTATAATGGAAACAAGAAGTACGCATGCCCAGCATGTAGGAAGTGAGTTTTTATCTCAATCAATAGTAAAACCAAAAATCCTTGAAATTTATCATTTTTGGTTTGTTGAAACTTGTCTTGCTGATGGTGAAGTGTGTTTAAACCAAAAAATTACACTAGAAACGAGAATGAGAAGGTAAACAATTTTGTTAACATATTTGTATGTGAGCACCGGTGAGCGACACTCATGCGTTTCACCGTACCATTGTGAAGTATTGCTAGCCAATTAACCCAATTTAAAAACAGAAGGCTTCCAAGATATGGACACTAACACCATTAACACCAGCGCTAGTGGTGATGAAACTTCAAAAGAATGTAAATGTGAAAACTTTCATATGAGAGATGTCAATCACTGTATAACTAATATCCAAAATACTCTAGCAAACCTTTAATTAAGTATTGATGGACAAGATCGCCATTGTAATGTTCATATCTTAAAATAGTCATTCAGATTTAATGTTTTCCCACGTTTAGGAATTTACTATACCAGCAGAATGTTATATGTTAAATACAAATTATGTAATTGATGTTGACAGTTTCAGCCACGCCGATTTGTGTAATCATTTAGTTATGTAGTTTAGAATTAAAGCGTTAAACCGAGCAGACTTGTTTTCTGTTATAAGTATCTAGAACAGGTCGGAGAGAATACTCGGAATCGGGTATTATCCGTGAAATCGCGTACAATACCCGATATTACGGTATCGTTGAATCCGCGAAATCGGATATAGGAGGTGTAATCACCTAATAAAACTTAAACAATGGGATGGCGCATGTTGCCGAGTTAACTTTCATCTAGATACCCATGTTCTCTAAAGGTATCACTAGCCAAGTAAGAATTTGGGCGTCAAGATTAATGCGCTCAGGACAACAAATACCCGTGGAGGTCAGTAAATTTCATGAAAGTATATGCATCTTCCTAATGTTCATTCCCAACACAACAGAATGGTAAAGAATCAGAATTCGGGAATTTATAATAATTCCACATCAACACGACAAACATGAACAATTTGTAAATAAATCAAATTATACGGAAACACATTTCACACACAAGATATGATGCCATGCATAAACAAGGGATTGTCTATCGTATCTAATTATGCGTCATCAATTACTTTCACATTCATCTTGTGCATAAAATCAAATTTATTTATGAATGTATAAATAATGTAATTATAAAAATGTCTAAAATTTCGGCTATAAAAACCTCGTTCTGTTCTTTTTTTTTTTTGAAAAACTTTTTTTTTATCATTCATACATATTTGCAGAATAGGTCTTCATCATTTTAGCAGAGACAGTAATAGTTTCAGGAATACAACTTATGAAAGAACATAACTGTTGATCGTTTAATTTCGCTAAGTCATCAATATTTTACCATTTCTTGGCGACTTCAAATGGGGGGGGGGGGGCTAAAGGCTTCTCGACCATCTCTGACAAAACAACCTCGACTGTGTTCTACATGTTTCCAAGAGACCTCTCTTTGAATGTCACGGTCGGTTAAACTCGGTTATATATATTTTTAATTGTAGGGAAGATTTATTCATCAAATAAAATTTATATAGGTAAACAAAAAGCAACCTGTTATTTTCTAACACAATATGAGACTACAAGTAACTAGAATTCATGTTTATTTTTTAACACATTTTTCCATTATAGATGAGTATTAGGAAATGTTATTGCCATGAGTAATAAGTATCATAGATAAAATAACTAAAAGAAAAGTGTGACATATTGTCTAGAACCAATCAGATAGTGCGTTGTATTCGCATATTATAATGAGGTATCAGATAGCGATATAAGAAAAATATAGAAGGTAAAGAGGTAAAATTTACCTTGTCTATCAAATAGTATAATAAATAAAGGAAGTGGCTACAATTTTTATGAAATTTTAATGTCCGATGAGGAATTATATTCCCAAAAAGTAAGACAAGAGTCTCCAAGGCAATTGAACACTCCATTATTTCAGTTTGTTCATTAACATATTCATAAACGTAAAAACTATAAGAAATGAGACATTTTGACAATGTAATTCATATTTCAATAAGACTGTACCTCGATCTATATCGAGAAATTCAATGTATTATAAGCTCATGAAAAGATACACATTTTTGACTTTTATTTATACCCCCCCCCCCCCCCCAAAAAAAAAAAAACCAAGACAATCCTGTTCATGTGACTTCTCGCTCTCAATTTTCACACAAATGCATAAAATAAAGAAAAAATAGCATATTTTGTATCGATTAAAATGCAACCAAAAAATTTACAGTGTCTTTGAATAAAAATTTCTATGCTAAATTGACATAAAAAGATACTCACCTTCAATTAGCTATTTTCAACCTGTTTTCCCGTGGGTATTTATTTAATCTTATTTTATTCTCTTCTTTATAATTACGTTGTTATTCTATTATGGCAGAGATATACAATTATGACTCGCTTATACTGTACTCTCTAACTGTTAGGAATAATTTACATTTCACGTGAAAGGGACGTCATACATTTTTCAGTAAAAATACATAACACGGCGTTAGTCGTTTAATTTCTTTAAAGTTTCACATTTTGTGAATAGTGCGCAAATTAAAAAATTAAGTATATGGAATACTTTAATGGGAAATAAAGACAAACGAAGTGTAGTTATTTGTTTTTAGAAATTATATTGAAAAATGATAACGCCATTGTGTCCTCTTTGTTACCCCAGCAGTGTTTGTCGTGTGATTTTAAACTTATTTGACAACCGTATGAATTAGGTTTAATAAAAAATAAATCCAGATACTGATGTACAAGTAACAGTAACTGGCATAATGCGCCGTTGCTTTATTCTTTTGTTTTTAAAGAAAGTTGCACGGAATACCCGATTTCGCGGATTCAACGATACCCTAATATCGGGTATTATCCGCGATTTCACGGATAATACCCGATTTGGAGTATTCTCTCAGACCTATAGAACACGGACAGTACAGCCATCTTGACGAAGTTACAAAGGACATTAGAGGACATTAGAGGAAAACACGGCATTCGGGAGAGATCAGAAAGTGTACAAGAACAGTAGAGCGATACGATATAACCCACTGAGCTTCAGGAAAAACAGAAGATGGAAAGAAAACTTAGCCGAATGAAGGATAATATTGATCCCTGTAACACTTAACAATTCAAATTTCTAAAACGATTTAGAGTTTTAGAATGTTCATACATTAGTTCAAATTCCTAAGTTTTAAAAATTCAGACTGATTTGGTATATTGAAATTTTATATTTAAGTTCAAAAAATTAAATTTTCAAATTTCCAAATAGGTTTTATAATTTGAAGTTTTTAGATTTTTACCTTATAGATTCAACATTCAAATTTCCAAAATGTATTTTAAACTTTAGAGGAAAACACGCCATTCGGGAGAGAAGAACAGTAGAGCGATACGATATAACCCACTGAGCTTCAGGAAAAACAGAAGATGGAAAGCTTAGCCGAATGAAGGATAATATTGATCCCTGTAACACTTAACAATTCCACTGCCAGTACGAGCCACAGTATTTCCGCGTTTCAGTTGACCAGTAATGAAGGCACGACACACGGAGGCTCGGAGGATGACGGCGAGCACGGAGTCGGATAATGCTACTAAAGGTACTCGTTTATGGCAAGCCCTTTTGCTATTTATTCGGAAAATAAATGTTATCTTAAAATTACAGAGACATCTCGCATTTTAGAGAGATGTCTCTAAAAAATAAAGATATCTCTCAACTTAAAGAGATATCTCTTATTCATAAGAGATATCTCTATTAGAAAGAGATATCTCATAAAGTTAGATAGATATCTCTTATACTTAAAGAGATATCTCCTTTTCCTTGAGAGATATCTCTTTTTGAAAGATATCTCTTTCGTGATTAGAGATACTTCTGAACGTAAAAGAGATATTTCTGAATGCTAAAGAGATATCTCTTTCACTTAGAGAGATATCTCCCCAAGTTAAAGAGATATCTCTTTAAATAAAAAGATATCTTTCTTAGTTAATCTTAAGAGATATCTCTGAAAATCAAAAAGGGTCTAAAAGAGAAATCTCTCAAGTAAAAAGAGATATCTCTCTTGCAAAGAGATATCTCTCTTCATTTTTTTTTTAATTCCATTTGAAATGACTTCTCCCTTTACCGGAAATAAGCTTTTTATTCATGGAACATTAAAGTACTTTTAAATTTCGACATATTCATGATATTACAGCTTTACTTAACATGACAAGTAATTCAGTGTTGTTTAGATTTCAAATTAGTATAAATATTCAATTATTTAAAAAGCTAGAAAAATTTGATTCAGGGTCTATTGGTCTCGTCACGTAACTCGCGAGATTTTACGAAAATTTTCACTTCCGGGAACCTTACACATGGATTGTGTATTGAGTTCAGCATGTTTCTGGTTTACACAAAGCTTTCGGGGGAAAGTAAAATAGTTTTACAAATCGGAAGGGTTTTTCGACTTACGATGGGTGAATTTTGTGTCACAAAATCTTCGGTGGGAGCGTTCACTAGGAAAATTTCGATCGAAGTACCGGTAAACAAATCAGAGTGTCATCCGTTTCTTGTTTATTTTGAGGGAAATTGAAGTGTTTTATTCTCAACCGAATGAATTAGTTTTGTAATCAAATTTTGCCTTAATTTGTTAACAGATTTTTCTTGAATCCGAGGACGATAATGTAATTATCAGCTGATTATAGAGGAGGAATTTTGTCAGAGTCCGATGGGTACTAACGTCATATTGTTGCTGCATCACTTTTGTTTGGGTAAATATTTTAAAAATATATGTTTTTTTCAGAAAAGTTTTACCTGTCGTGTGCCTGTGGATTAACATTTTGAGCATTAAATGATAGAGTATAAACCGTGGCAATGTGTCGCAGTAGGTGTTGGCACAAAAAAAAACATCCCTCCCTGCTCAGTGGCCCTCAGTGCCAAGTATAAGACAAAATTTGCAGCTCTCTATCGGAGTTTCCATATGAGTGTAAAATGCTTTAGAGGAACGCTAATTGGCTATACAATATACAATCAATCAATCTATCTGTTCAATTTATTCACTGATATTACACAATTATATACATTAGAATTTATTTTAAAGCAGAGGTTCAAGAGAACCAGTAACACAGATAAAAGATGCAGTTGCTAAGATATCCACCTAAGACTTACAGTGTTACTGACTTTGAATGATCAGCATCTAAAACAATGCAAATCAAATACAGGTATGAAATTGATGAAGCAAAATAAGACAAATTTTAAATTTATTTTTTGAAAGACATAGCATATCAAAAAATAACAAAAAGGTCTGCGATGTCCAGGGATGTTTTACACCCACCCCACCTTAAGGTTTTAGACATTGACCCACAATTCAACTAGACTGTCATCTCACCTCACTGTTAAAATGGGGTACACTTGTTTACAGATTACAGATTTTTTTTTTTAACTAACTAATATACTAGTCAACGTTGGCTATCTTTAAAAATATTTTTTTTATGTACTCCTACCCACTTTTATCAAGGTTGGTAGGTACCGGTAGTTTTTTTTTTTTTTTTTTTTTTGCCTTATAGTATTGAACAAATTGATAACTGTCATATTTAAAACCGCAGACTCAGAAACCTGTTGATGTATTCGTTACTAGATAGAAAGACTTCATATTTATAAATTGAGAAACATCCTAAAAAAATTGATACCTTACCATAAAAACATCTATGGAATTTAAGGGGGAAAATTAAAAATTTTGAAGTGCCTAAAATGATTGCTAATGGGTAGGGGCCATTTTAACAGGTTGGTCAGAGTACATCAAACAAATCCTTTTTAGCTTACCTGAAGTGAGCTTTTCTGATCAAATTTTTTCCGTTGTCGTCGTCGAAAACTTTTCACATTTTCCTCTTCTTCTCAAGAAACACTGGGCTAATTTCAACCAAACTTGCCACAAAAGTATCCTTTGGTGAAGGGGATTCAAGTTTGTTCAAATCAAGGATCAAGCCCTCTTCCCAGGGGAGTTAATTATGAATTCATGAAAAATTAATGGCATCTTTTAAAAAAACTTCTCCAGAACCATTGGGCCTGGAAAAATGAATCTGATGTGGAAGCATCCTCAGGTAGTGTAGATTCAAGTTTGATCAAATTATGACCCCCAGGGTTAGGGAGAGGCGACAAAGGCTGATCAAATGTTTACAAAGGAATACTTGGGAAATTTTTAAAAAATCTTCTTTCCCAGAACCACTTGACCAGGAAAGATGAATCTCATGTGGAAGCATCTTTTTGTAGTGTAATTCAATTTTGTTTAAATCATGACCCCCAGGGGTAGGGCGGGGCCACACAAAAATGCTGATCAAAGTTTTACATAGGAATATAAATAAAATATCCTTTTTCCCAAAACCATTGGGTCAGTAAAGATAAATCTAATGCGGAAGCATCCTCAGGCAGTGTACATTCAATTGTATTCAAATTATGACCCCTGAGGATAGGGCCGAGCCACAATGGCTTATCAAAGTTTTATATAGGAATACATAGCAAAAATCTTTTAAAAAATGTTCTTCTCAAGATCAGCAAAGCTATGATTGGTGATATTAATATGGAAATATCCTCAGTTAGAGTTAATTTAGGTTTGTTAATATCATGAACCCTAGGGGTAAGGTGGGACCATGATAGGCAATCAAATCTTTGCATAGAAATATATAGGAAAAATCTTTAAAACTCTTCTTCTCAAGTATAGCAGATTAATACTTGTATGCTCTATTGATATAGGGACATTTTCAAGTAATAAAAAATCAAATCCCCATCCCCAAACTAGTAAACTTTTCAAAACTGAACTGATTGTGTTTTTTAACTAGCCCGTGTACTCAGGTGAGTGATGTGGTCCATGGGCCTCTTGTTTATTGTTGGCCTTGGAAGGGCACCCTAGATATGAAAATGTAACAAAAATTTTTGAATAAAAAATTTTGAAATGAAAATATTTTTTTCTGTGTTTAAACAGAACAATTTTTATTCTGATTTTTCTTGTAAAATCACCCTTACCAAAATCTCACCTTCTGGCAACATCTTCTGGCAGTCTTGCCGCAATAATGCAGCAACATTCTGGCAATACATGGCAATATTGTGGTAATATCGTTTTACGTATGTAAATTTGATTTGCGACAATATTGCCATAAAAATGTTGCAGCATTATTGCGGCAATATTGCAGCAACGTTCTGGGTATATTGCGGCAATATCGTTTCTCGTATGTAAATTAGATTTGCGGCAATATTGCCAGAAAGGTGTTGCGGCAATGTTGCTGCAAAGCAGTACATGTATTATTTTAGGTATTACTGCAGCAATATTGGGGCAACACTGCAGCACTACCTATAAAAATTGGTATTTAACAGAAATAATAATCTATCAATCTAACAATTAACAAACAGTACTTTAATGCAGAACATAAAAATCAATGGCATAATAAGCTACAGAGTCAGAGAGAAATAGTACTTAAGCTAAAAAAGATATGCTATTCTTTGAAAAGATAGAAAAATTATCTTGAAAAACTATGCCCTCCAGTGCTGACAAAGTTTGAAAAACCATTTTTAGCATATAGGTCACAGTCAAAGTCACAAGGTCATTGATCTTGGTGTTATTTGAAAGACTTTAATTAGTGGAAGATGCATATACTTGATATGAAGTCTCTATCTCTAATGGTTCAAAATTTATGGTGGAGGCTTAAAAGGGTTATTTTTAGCATATTGATCACAGTAAAGGTCACAAGGTCATTGACCTTGGAGTCAATACGCAAGTTTCGAGATTATCTCCCTTGGTGCGCTCTTTCGTTGAGGAGGGGAGTTTCGTTGCCGCGTAAACAAACAGGTGGGACAGATATTTGATACTGTGTATGTTGGATACATTGCATCATCGATATACCGGTTTATCATAACTACACGATTGTCAGGATGCACTCTGCAGCTTGAGAATAACCGAATTAAAGTAAATGCATCATTTTTAAATCAAAAATATCGAAACAAAAAAGAAAATATCAGTGGATGTGAGACTTTTAGGACGAGGGAAGAGATATGGATCTCTAATAAATACGATACACATGCATCTGGTCATTGCACGTCGGGAATCTAAATTACATATTGATTCTTTTCCTTATTTTAACTTAAAAACGCTTACTTTTTGAAAAATGTTCGTACAATCAAGAAAATCTGTTACTTTATATAAAGACTATGACGTTTCTTTCGTTTTCAAGTACCCGAAAATTTATAGTAAATTTGTAAATATGCATAGTTGAGCTTGATAAAATCATCAAATGCATCACTGCATAACATTATTATCTTTCTATAACATTTAATTAATTTTAAAAGCCATTAATATCGTTCTTTTATTTATGCACTTTTGTATACAGAGACAACCTGTCCCACCTCCATGCTTAAATGGGTACTTTTTGCGCCTCTTTCGTAGGAGAGTTACAATCTCGAAACTGGCGTATTGAAAGAGCATAATTAGGGGAGAATGCCCACCAAATATTAGGTCGCCATCTTTCATGGTTCAAAAGTTATGTCGAAGGTTCAAAAAATCTATTTTAAGCATATGGGTCACAGCCAAGGTTACAAGGTCAAAAACCTTGGTGTCATTTTAAAGTCCTAAGTTAGTTCAGTATGTTTTCTAAATATATAGTGTCTATTTCTCATGGTTCTTAAATTATGGCGAATATTCAATAAAAAAAATATTTTTAGCATATAGGTCACAGTCAGGGTCAAAAGGTCATTGTCCTTGGTGTCATTTGAAAGGATTTAATAAGTGGAGTATGCATACCATGTATGAAGTCTCTATCTCTTATTGGTTTTAAAGTTATCACTTATGGCGAAGGTTGCGTTTACAAACAGACAGGACAAAAAACAATATGCGCCCCATCTATCAATCTCTGCACATAAAAAAATGTGTATATAAAAAATATAAATATGCCACTGTGAAAATATCCAGTAACTCTGCATTATTTTTCAAATAACCTCAATTAGCTGCCCATCACATATTCTCCAATGCTAATCAGCATAATGTACAGTGTATAATTTATAGCTTGTTTGTAATTTCATACATATATATAGAATCAATATTTTCTTGCAAGTATTCAAATTTATGCATTAATTTTATTATACATGTTCATTCATTTAATTGATAACATGCATTCATCTTTTTCTTCAACAATGGTATAATATATTGTCATGAAGTTCTTTGGGATTTTGTGCAGGCAGCAGAGAAAACGATGCGCCGTAGTATAAATAAAACAAAATAAATTTATTTAAATAAAAAAAGAAAATAAATCATCAAAACAAACTCACTCTCACGCTCCCTCTCTCACAAAGAAAACAAAATATAACTTTAAATTAAAAATCAGATAATATTGACAATAAAAAAAAAAAATTAACTTTAAACACAATCAATTGTCAATAAACAGTTGGTGGTTTTAAACCATAAATTGCAACTTTACTTGAAACAATCGAATAGAAAATCAAAACTGTATAATAATAATAATAATAATAATAATAATACTTTATTTATAGAAGGTAACCCGATTAGTGCAAGCACTAGTCTTCCTCAGGGCCTTCTTTATGACATATATACAATGTTTTATACATTAAAGACAATAATTACAAACATGAAACAATAAAATGTATTAAGTTAGTTTCCGCAGAAAAAAAATCACTTCTTCATAACAAGATCTGTAATTATGAAATTCGTTAAAGGTCAAATTTAATTCTTATCAATGCTTTATTTCTTAAAACCAGAATTGAGAGTTTGACCTTTGGCTATTTTATTCCTTAGAATTTTCACCATCGGGCCTCCATACATCGAACACCGCCACTCTGATTCCAGCCCCGGACTCACAGGTCTCCCACTGGAAATCTGTAGAATTCAGTCCCTATATTCAGTCGGGAACGTCACTTAATTTCTATGGACACTGTCCTTGGGCACCGGTACCACACCCTGCGTCAACCATGTGCTCGTGCCGCGACCAAACTCCCCCTTGGGTCCAGAAACTTACTGCCCCCCGAGTTTATAATCAAAACCCCTCCGCATTGAAACAATAATTACTTTATCTAAGACCTAAACACTACTTACTTAAACTACAAATGATAACCGACACCAAATCCGTAAATTTACAACAAAACCCACAAAATATCTAAAAAGAAAATAGCTTACCGGCTGGAGAAAGAAATGCCCTTGCAGTAAAATAAACGACTCCTAGGCTACCCGTTCACCAGACTTACTTCTGGAATTCGCAATAGAAAATCGAGTACAGGACCAAAATTAAAACGTGGCCACACACTTGACAAACAGCCACGACTCGCCGTGACCAAACCGGTTATACCAAAAATAACTCTGTAAGCGAACACTCTTTCAAAAGGCCATGTCATGGAAACTACGCGGGTAAGTTAAGGAAGCATATAAGTCATTTTTCGGGAAATTTAGACTTTTTAACTAAAATTAAGTTTGATATTTTACCAGAACCGCCGATAAAAGTAAACTATTATTATCTATTATATAAAGATAAAAGAGTGTCTGACGCAAAGATGTGCATCACGGCATCATGTGACTTCTATTAATAGCGAGATTTTCCTTAACAAAAAAGCTAACAGAACAACAATACCCCGGAGTTTATTTATTTATTTGAGTAAATAATGTAGTTGAAAAACATCTATTTTACCTAAATTCTAGAATCCCACAGCCCTGTCAGTAAAATAATTATTCCACATATTCGCTTGAAACCTTACCCGATGTTTTGAATTGTAGACATATGGACTGATATTTTTTGTGGAACGATGCTTAACTCGGGATTCTAACAGCACTTTCCAAGTATTTTAGGAGGCAAACTTTCCCACTGTACAACTCTTATCTTTTGGAATATCCTGCTTATTGTTGTTCTGTTACATTATTTTATTCACAAACGACAGAGGAAAGGTTGACCGGGATACTTATATCATAGCTGACTGTCTTCGAAAGAGAATATAATCTATATGAATAAATTAGCATACCCTTTAATTAATTGAACTCCATATAAATTTCACAAAATATTCACGGTATTTGCCTTGAAAATCCATTTTACGTATCTTTGTACATACCGTCTCCGCCAAATTTTCTTTACACGACAAGATCCATTCCCAAGTTACTAGATGTACACATATGACGTAATAGGTGGTATATTTTAATCAAAATGACAGATACAGCATAACAAAATAAAAACATTTTAATTTTTGTTAATAGTTACACGTTTCTATTCATTTTCTATAGTTAAATTACATCTCTAATTACCAATTTTACGAAAACCTGTGTTTAAAATTGACGTCATCTCGACTACTATGATGTCATAATCTAGCACTGATTTAGTCAAGGTAGAATATTTTGTAGGCTTCCTTATTACCCCTGCGTGCTGAAATTCTTTTTTTCTGGTTATTTCACATTATTCAGTATAACTAGTCATCATGTCTAATGTACACAATTAACAACTCCAATTAACTTGATACCATTCATTAAGGAAGCAAAACATGCTTGCCTTGAATTCACTACATTTTATTTAAAAAGAGGAGGTAAATGACTGAGCATGCTCATAAATGCCTAATAGGTAATCCCAGATCTTCTGATGACATTTTTGCAATACTGACAGAATTTTTTTTCTTGCAGTATTGCCAGAATGTCACCAGAAGTTGTTGCAGCTAGCGGTGATATTTCACTAACCCAAAAAGCTTGTTTCTGATGACAAAATGTGTTGCTGCAATATTGCCGCAACATAGCAGCAATAATTTTACTTTGATGAGGGCATTGATAAGATTTAATGAAGAAAGTTAAGATTTCTATCAAATTAATGGCTATTTGCAAGATTTATAACGCATTATTTGTCGGGCACCTTAGTTCTAAATTATTATCAGTTGCACATACAACTTTGTAATAATTAAAATGACATGTTACAGAAGCTAAATTACAGGTTTTTGTCTGCACATCTGGCAATCTGGTTTTGATAAAGAACTGATCCAGCATGAAGACCAGCCATGACGAAACAAAATTATCAGCAGGCTCGTTTAAAGTCATCATTTCGTAAGTTCTGTGGTCGATACATGATCTTGTCAGCAAATACAGTTTATCATTGAGCCAAATGGTGACTGACGTTTTTCATACCAATTGTTAGTCCATTATTCATACACTGAATTGACGACGGATTTTTCCCGTTATTTCCTGATCATGACAAGGATCACACGGCGTCATGTTTGAACAACATGAGTATTCTCACTAGCCGAGGATGCTTCCACATGAGTTTCTTCTTTTTTGGATAAGGGGTTCTTGAGAAGATTTTCAAACATTTTCCCGACGTATTCCTATGTTTAAAGTTGATCCCCCATTGTGGCCCCACCCTACCCCCGGGGGTCTTGATTTGAACAGAATTGAATCTACAGTACCTGTGAATACTTCCACAAAAGTTTCAACTTTTCTGGTCCAGTGGTTCTTAAGAAATGTTTTTGTAAAAGATGCCATTATTTTTTTCATCAATTCCTAATTATCTCCATTTTGAAGCATGTGTGGCCCTTAATTTGCATACACTTGAATGTCCTTTACCAAGAATACGTTGTAACAAGTTTGGTTTAATTTGTGCAAGTGGTTCCTGTGAAGAAGAAGAAGAAAATATGAAAAGTTTACAACGACACCGACGACGACAACAACGACAGATGAGAACAAATTATGATCAGAAATGTTCTCTTGAGCCTTCGGCTCAGTTAAGCTTTTTATTATATTTTAAACTGCATCCAGGCATAAAATTAGTAAAAACTAGTATCAAATTGAAACATTAAGGTTCAAATGTTAAAAGAATGCGTTATTTAAGGAAAAGGAGGGAAATGAAGATGTACGGATTAAAAGAGAGTCAAATTGATTGAAATTGGATATATACAATTTATATGGTTGCAATATATTTTCATAAAAGAAAATAATTATTTTAACTACGTACCATGTCGATATAATAGTCATTCTCATAGAGAGAAAGATTGTCATAACAAAATCAGTTTATACATTTCTTAAGGTGTAAAACAAGTTTTCTGGAAAGCTCTGCCAAATTATACTAACTATTTCTTTAAATGCATGTGTATTATTCATGCAGTATGTTTAGTAACCTGTTTTTTCTCCTTTGTTTTAACGTATAAAATTGTTTATTTCATTTATTTATAAATAAATAATAATCTTAATCAAACACAAAATGTCGAGATTTTATTTTGTTATCTAAAGGTAATATAACACTATAAATATGAAAACAACTTAAATCAATTCGTCCTAATTGTATCTCATGTGCATATACTTTTCATTTCCAGAGGAAGTTTCCTTGTGCGTTGGTCTTGTTTAGGAGGAAGTAAATTTGTATAGAAATTAGACCTTCTTTTGATAAACCTTATTATCTTTTCGTGTAAATGTTTACATTTACCTACATCACATGAGAAGACAGCGGGTCAAAATACGGTATATTACAAGGAAAGAAATAGTATACACCGAGTCATCTGGGAGGCTGTGTTAAAAGGTGAGACAAATTATATTACAAAAATATATATAATTATCAAATTGAAGACTCTTACAAGAGTTTTATTGCTCAAAATTAATTTGATGTTAAATGTTAAATAATTTTTAAAGCCTTTAAACGTTGTAGTAGTTTATACTGTAAATAGAAATACACATGTTAAAATATGATCTTATGATTTTTTTATGTCCATAAACTGTATCATTTATTCCTTGGACTGCCATTCATCTAAAGATATTACTACTTCTAAATTTTCTTATATTTCACAATGAAAACATACGTTTCTTTTCATCAGAAATTCTTTAAAGTTTACACAAGCAGTGATTTACTAAATATGCTTTTTTTTTCTTGCCTTAGAAAATAATCCAATCATCTATTCAAATGACCAGCCATGGACTCACTGTACAGTGGACAAGACATCCTCCTTTGTGACCTGTGTCAAACAACTGCATTACAGAGTCATTGTGAACTTTGTCATGTAAACCTCTGTATAGTCTGTGTTGGAAAACATCTCTCTGATTCATCGAAAAGACACAATGTTGTACCTTACAAACACAGAACTTCTACTCCTAACAAACCAATATACCCAATCCACGCCCATAAATATTATGAACTTTTCTTTGAGAAATGTGACATTCCTGTCTGTTCTACTTGCCTTTCCTCCAGGAAACATAAAGGGCATGATTTATCAGATGCGCTACAAAAAATGAATTCCAAGACGAAAGATGTAGAAAAAGACTTGGAAGAACTAGAGAAAAGAATCTATCCTAAGTATAGGAAAATTGCATCAGATTTAAAGTCTGAAAAGGTTGACGTTGAAAAGCATTACGCGGAGCTTACAACAGCAGTCAATAAACAAGGAGAAGACTTGCACAAAGAAATTAACAACCTTGTCTTTAAAAGAAAATATGAAATTGAAGAAATGAGAGTTAAACATCTCACTATTCTAAATAAACAGGAGAATGAAATTAAACGGAACACTGTAAATCTACTAAAGACTATCCTTAAGCTGAAACAAACAATATCTTCCAATAATAATATCCTAGCCTCTTCATACGAATCCAGGAATTTTGAATTCAGAAATTTACTTCCTAAAGTGAACATTTCATTACCAAATATTTCTTGTCCTCAGATCAACAAAGAAAAGCTTAATCAAATGTTTGGTTTTCTGTCAGCATCGTCAATTGAATTCGCAAAACATGGTTACACAATGAAAACACCAGAAACTGTTTCTTGTCTTCCGGTCAAACCGCTGCTTTATGAACCAGAGCTCACCACCACCTTAGACACTGGCTTCGATGAATTAAACAGTGTTATTTGTCACGGTAAAAATAGAATATGGACATGTGGGAATAATAAAATCATAAAACTCTTCAACCTCCAGGGGAAACTACTAAAGTCCATTAAAACCAAGTCAAGGAATACACCATGCGACATAGCAATAACAAGAAGTGGAGATCTAGCTTACACTGATTATGGTACAAGAACTGTAAATATAGTAAAGAATAAACGTACGCAGGAAGTGATCAGACTACAGGGGTGGAAACCTTGCACTATATGTAGTACCACCTCCGATGACCTTCTGGTTACTATGGATAAAGATGATGGAGAACAAACAAAAGTTGTCCGTTTCTCTGGCTTCGCAGAGGAACAAACCATTCATTTTGATAGTGAAGGTAAACCCCTGTATTCATCTGGTTTCTTCAGTAAATACATCTGTGAGAACAGAAACTTGGATATCTGTGTGACTGACTGTGATGCCGGTGCAGTAGTGGTGGTTAATAAGGCAGGAAAACTCCGATTTAGATACACTGGTAATTCCTCTACTGAAAAGGAATCATTCTATCCATTTGGCCTCATAACAGATAGCCAGAGTCAAATTCTGACAGCAGATTTTGTCAACCACTGCATTCACATCCTTGACCAGGACGGACAGTTCCTCTCTTACATTGATAACTGTGATCTATCTTATCCCTGGAGTTTATGTATAGACAATAGAGATAACCTCTTTGTGACTGAGTATGCTATTGATACAGTAAAGAAAATCAAATACATGTAAACTGTGGCAACATTTATGGCTGACCATATATAAGTTCAAAACCTTGCAATCTCTATACTAGTGGGAAGAAGTAGTGTAGCTTAGTGATTTTATTGATAGATTCATAACCTCACTATCATGCTGCTTTATAATCTCTTGATTGAAAATAATATATTGAGTTGCAATTCAAACATGAAATAATGCATTATGCTCATACATGTAACAAATGGAACGTAAAGTTATAATTAAAAAAATAATTTTTACGTTTCAAGTTTAATAGATTTATGACTGACACTTGTACTTATACATGTATATGTATTCTATTCTTCGCAACTACGACATCTTGAATACATCAGCTTATGCAGGAATCATCGGGGTGTATTCCAAAATAAATTATGCGCACGATAACGCAAAGCGTCCATTTGAGCCCGGGGATTGGCTAAAGACTAAGGTATAGTTTTATATAATGCCAAAATGTTCAACAGGCAATATATCGCGTGATATCGGAAACAAGGGTAGTATATTTTACGTTTTTTCTGTATGTAAATAGTCAACAGTGCGTGCTGTACTTATTCGCACGACACCTACATTTTGTATTTTAAACATTTGAACCAAAAATTTTCGTAAAACCATGCTTAACTCTGAATTTTAGCAGCACTTTCCAAGTAATTTAGAAGGCGAACTTTCCATCTGTATAAATTTTAAGTTTTGAAATATTCAGCTTATTGTTGTTCTTTGGCATTATTTTTGTCACGAATGACCGAGGAATGGCCGACTAGGATACGGATATAGCTGACTGTCTTCGAAAGAAAATATAATTGATGAAAAGAAATTAGCATACCTGTTTATATAACTGAAATCCATACGAATTCACATAATATTCCAAATATTTACTTTTAAACACAATTTTACGTATCTTTGTACATGCTGTATAAGCCAAATTCTCTTTACACGACATGATCGACTCCCAAGTTACTAGATGTACAAATATGACGTCATAGTTGTTAGATTTTAATCAAATTGACAGATACAGCATCTTATTTTTGTTAATCTTTAAAAGTTTCAATTTATTTCCTAGAGTTAAATTACATCTCTTAATATCAATATTAAGAAAACCTGTCTTCTCAAATTGACGTCATCTCGCCCACTATGACGTCATAATGATTTACTGACTAAGTCAAGGTAGAATAATGAATTCATGCTTCCTTAACCCTCTGGCTGCGACGTCAATGTACAGAAATTATAACGTCACTGCGAGATTAAAACGACGTCACAATTTCTTTGACATTATTTTGCGGGCTTTTCAATATGTCGGGTTAACGCTAAGTGCGCGTCGTTTACAGGAATGTGTACAGGGAATTAATTCATATGCGATATATCAACAAAACTATGAAGAAGTTTTTTTATTTATATAATTTGCGTAAATTCTAATCATTATATTCAGATTTTTTTCAATTAATTGTTTTATGTTATCCCAATCAAATAAAACTGATAAACAATTGCGAGAAATGAATATGCATCAAAATCAGACGCAAATTAAAAACAGTTTGATATACAATGATTATCATTATTTCTAAACTTCTTAAAAGTAATTGTAAGTATAATTAAATAAAAATGAAAATAGTATAGACCAATAAAACTATTTTATATTCTTGATTTTACATGTATTCTCCATCTGCATGCATTGCAATTTCTAACGTTAAGCGGTTTGAAAAAAAGTAATAGAAATTCAAATATTTGATTCTGTCTCTCGGCGAACCGATTTATCGCTTTCTTCAAAAATTGAATAAAAACCAAAGTTAAACTGGATAAAGATTCAGTTTAAAACTTATATTAAACCGTGTCATTGTTGCAGAAGACAGTTCCCTGAAGTATATTGATATGTTACAGAATATATCACAAGATCGCCCATGTTTGTTTACACGATGTTCAAATCGTGTGTTCAGGGTTTATCTAAAATTGGAAAAAGTCGAAATAATAAACGTCCATATTACATGTAAGGACACAGGAGGGAGAACTATAACCATATGCCGATTAAATGCCTCCCCCTGTCTCCCAACCCCGGGGTCGTATTTACAAATCATATCACCTGATTGCAGCTGGATGCAGTGTTTCATTTTTTTTTTTTTAATGGATTAGTACATCTGAAATATCATAAAGATTGATCGCTTTATTGACAAGGAGGGGGGGGGGCACATGGATTATAAAATGCATTTATTTTACATAGTTGTCATGTCTATATTAAATTATTTTTACATTGACTACCGGTATATAAATTTGAGGTCTTAATTAATTTTTATAGTAGAATTGCTGTTAAAGTTGGGGAGTGGTGTGGGTTTCGTAAATTTTGAAAGCATAGATATTGACAATGCATAAAAACTTTGTGTGGTTGTGTTAGTAATATAGCAATGACTTCAAAAGTTTATACATTACGATAAAATGAGGGTTTTTAAATCTGACAAGTCAATTTACATTGACCTTACGACAACAAAGAATGAGGAAGGGGGAGGGAACCTGCAGCCGCATAGACAGGAAAAATTTACTAAAGCAAATGTAGAATAAGACCTATTAATAAAATCTAATGGACTTGTGCGTTTGGACATGCCGAGGGGTATCACATGGAGTAATTGCAATGAAGAATCGCTATACTTGAATCGAGTCTGGCGTCATGTTGCGAAAATAGAACCTGCTCAGCTCTGCACAGGGACTTGTTTCCTCTTCTAAGAAAGTCTATAAAGCTTTTAAATTGATCAGGTACAGATAATCTATGACTACATGAAAAATGATGAAAAATTGGACAAAATTCGAAATTCAGTTAAAAAGAAGTTAAGAAAATTGTACTAGATAATTATAAAGATAAAACTCTGGAAAAGGTATCTAAATTTACAGAAAACTCAAAGCTATACTTGTACAATAAAATAAAACACAATGTCGATATGGAAGACTATCTTATGCTTGAAAATTGTTTTAAGAATAGACAACTGCTAACTAGATTTCGAACAAGTGACCACTGCCTAATGATAGAAACTGGTAGGCATAAGAAAATACCTCGAGAACAAAGATTATGTTCTTCACGTAATACTATTGATGATGAATCTCATTTCTTTCTACAGTGTAGCTTGAATATACAATGTACAAGCAAGGAATATACTTATAAAAACTATGTTAGATAATTGTTCCTCATTCTACCTCAAATCCCCTACACAGAGACTTGAATATATACTAAGTCAAAAACTTGAAGTTAAACAGACTGTTTGCACTTTTATAAAATAATCATTAGAATTGAGAATTAGAAGGTCCACATCGGTGTAACATTTAGGGAATAAATTTCTGTATGGATATGGTATATATAATAATTTATTGTTCTCTTTTGTTTTGTTTCTTTCTGATGTATTGCTTGACCCATATGGGTGTAATATGCAATAAAGATTATTAATTAATTATTCGATCGAGAAAATGGTTTGCTAGAGTGCGACTGAGATTCGCAAGTACTAGCTACTTCTACAAAATTGACCTGAAGGCAGATGAACATCATTTCCGCTGTCAGTTTCCTATTCAAACTAAAAATCAAGATAATTTTAGAAGCATTTTTTTTAAAATCGTGGAAAAAATGTGTAAATGAATAAAAATTGAATATTGTACACTTTTTTGAAATATTTCTAAATTATACACTGTAACGTGCTTTTACCCCCAAAAGGACAGGAGGAATTCTTAGTATTTTCATTTAGTACTCTTTTGAAATTTTTAATACAATATTTTTATCATATACAATTATGATGATTTTTCCCTCAACAAAATCCTTAATTTCGGGTTACAGATACATGTATTACCGGTATTTATGTTAGAACTGAATTGCGAAAATGTATTCACTAAAAGAAAATCCTAGTGAATTTAACTAGTGAACATCGTAAATCCTTTGTCGTGAATTGAAATCAATTGAGGTGTGGAGCTAGGGTCGTATTGATACTTATATAGATACCGGCCTAGTGAAAGTTGCTTATAAATTCTAGATTCACTAATGTTATCTTACTAGTAAATATACCCAATACATGTACCTAGTAAAACTACTTTTAAGGTATGGACAGTAAAATTATAAGTTTTCTCAGTGACTTTAACTACTTATTTATTTTACAGTGAATTTTGTTTGCGCATTTTAAACTTGCAAATCAATGCATAAAAAGGCCTGAATTATTATTAAAAAACATTTAACTTTAACTTTCATTAATCGGTAGTTGTTCCGAAATTCTTAAGCTTTTATTTCAGCAAAAATTGCAGTCAAATTTAATTATTATAAGATATAAATTTCATTAAGAAAGTGAAAAGACGTCTCAGACTTTATGACGTCGCCAAGGACATATATGTCCCTCCCGCAGCCAGAGGGTTAATTATCACCTCTGTGTGTGTTGTAATTTAATCCAAGACCACGAAGCACCCTTCCCCAAACTGTCCGCACTGAATTACAAAGGCGTCAATGTGATTTACACTGGGTAACGATAAGCTTGAAAACGACCTTCCCTGATATGAAATCTCGACTCGGTTGTTAACAGAATCTCTGTCCTAAAGATATATTTTTAAAACGACGATGCGCACGCAACTTGGCAATATGATGAGCAAAACAGAACAGGGTGGAAAGCGGGATGTCGAGGATGCAGCAGTCTCTAAGAAATGCGGATTTTTCCGATGATTCCAAAGAATGCTTTTAGTGGCCGAAAACGGCAAGTGATTACACAAATAATGAGGTGTCCCTATATATATATATATATATATATATATATATATATATATATATATATATATATATATATATATATATATATATATATATATACTTTACATCACACGTGAGCGTCTTGTAGGCGACCCTGAACGATCCCTATATTTGTTATTGATCATAGATCATTGAAAATGTTAATATGAACATCATCCTATTTTGTCTCCCAACTTCTAGAATTACAAAGCGCAATAACTATCATTTTCAATCATGTTAGACATCTCTCAATCAGAATTGTTTAAACCATTTCACTTTTTTATTCAATACATTAATAAATTATTTGCATTTATTATGTTTTGCTTAAGCTAGGAAAGCCAATTTGGAAAAAAAAAATTGCTGTGGCCATTCCGACAAATTGAACACGATATTTAGCATATATATGTTAACACTTCTTAAATGTAATAAACTTTGCTTTTAAGAATAAAGTGAAATTAAAAAAATCATGAAATTTTATATGTTTTTTATTTACATTTTACATATAGTTGCTAATTTATGGTTCCTTTTTTCTTCTTTTACATGAAAGTCTTTAAGGTCCCTAACTATCTGTTTTGTATATCTTTATAATTTATGAAAAATATACAAAATTTTATTTACTTTCTGATTTCTAAACAGGTTTCTAGTTGTTTTTAAAAATTTTAAACCCTAAAAATTTGATGTTGGCTTTACTTAGTTTTTTTCCTATAGGATTATATAAGACATGCTATCCTGTGGTATCTCGCACAAATACCTGGTAAGATACCTCAATTTTTTCTGAGTAAACATGTTAAAGTACTAATCCCTCAATGATTAAATTTTGGAGAAAACTATACAGTGGAGCCTCATTTATCCAGACGCTTTGGTTCCCAGTCAATTTGTCCGGATATGTGAAGCGTCCGGATATCTGAATTACCAGTTAAACAAGACAAAATAACATTTTAAAAATTCCGTTCCGATAAAAAAATCGTCCGGATACTGAAGCATCCGGATATCTGGCGTCCGGATATCTGAAGGTCCACTGTATATTATTGAGGAACGTCTCGACTGCCCTAAAGGAGTAAGAAACAAGAATACATAGTTATCTCAATGAAGAGTTAATAGAAATCAAAACTGTGTTTATTGTGTTTACTGTAAAAATATGATCTATTAATTCAGAACAACCATATGATTTTAAAAGGTAACTTCAGTTGGTTGAAGAGATATAAATAACTTCACAACTCATCATTTATATGAAGAATTTCATGAAGCTATATTTAATTATTAATTAATGAATAGTATTGTTTGTTTCGTAACAATATTTTGTTAAATATCAATTATAAAGATAATAATAGTGAGCACCCCTGCTGATCGGTCAAACCTTCTTTGATTAAAGAATCAAAAATGATGACTGCAACAATTTTCTCAAAAACCTTAAGGACAATCCAAACAAAAGGAATGGAAAAAAATCTACCCATGCAGTTTATTGAAGTCCAGTGTTTAAAGCCTGATCAGAGGGATCATCTACTCCCACAATGGAGTCAAGTGTTAAATATCTGATCAGAGGGATCATCTACTCCCACAATGGAGTCAAGTGTTAAATATCTGATCAGAGGGATCATCTACTCCCACAATGGAGTCAAGTGTTAGATATCTGATCAGAGGGTTCATCTACTCCCACAATGGAGTCAGGTGTTAAATATCTGATCAGAGGGATCATCTACTCCCACAATGGAGTCAAGTGTTAAATATCTGATCAGAGGGTTCATCTATTCTGATAATGGAGTCAAGTGTTAAATACCTGATCAGAGGGTTCATCTACTCTGATAATGGAGTCAAGTGTTAAATATCTGATCAGAGGGTTCATCTACTCCCACAATGGAGTCAAGTGTTAAATACCTGATCAGAGAGTTCATCTACTCCCACAATGGAGTCAAGTGTTAAATACCTGATCAGAGGGTTCATCTACTCCCACAATGGAGTCAAGTGTTAAATATCTGATCAGAGGGATTATCTACTCCCACAATGGAGTCAAGTGTTAAATACCTGATCAGAGGGTTCATCTACTCTGATAATGGAGTCAAGTGTTAAATATCTGATCAGAGGGATCATCTACTCCCACAATGGAGTCAAGTGTTAAATACCTGATCAGAGGGTTCATCTATTCTTATAATGGAGTCAAGTGTTAAATATCTGATCAGAGGGTTCATCTACTCCCACAATGGAGTCAAGTGTTAAATACCTGATCAGAGAGTTCATCTACTCCCACAATGGAGTCAAGTGTTAAATACCTGATCAGAGGGTTCATCTACTCTGATAATTGAGTCAAGTGTTAAATACCTGATCAGAGGGTTTATCTACTCCCACAATGGAGTCAAGTGTTAAATATATGATCAGAGGGTTTATCTACTCCCACAATGGAGTCAAGTGTTAAATACCTGTTCAGAGGGTTCATCTACTCCGATAATGGAGTCAAGTGTTAAATACCTGTTCAGAGGGTTCATCTACTCCGATAATGGAGTCAAGTGTTAAATACCTGATCAGAGAGTTCATCTACTCCCACAATGGAGTCAAGTGTTAAATACCTGATCAGAGAGTTCATCTACTCCCACAATGGAGTCAATTGTTAAATATCTGATCAGAGGGTTCATCTACTCCCACAATGGAGTCAAGTGTTAAATATCTGATCAGAGAGTTCATCTACATGATACTAAGTACTTATTATGTTCACGTTTCAAATGCATTGAAAATATTCAAATGAATCCGAACAATCGAATGTGCGAGTTTTTGTAATATATTCAATACTTTTCATCTGATGTCACTTTGCAGTTATAAATACATGAATGTTTATTTCTATTTGGCAATGTTACCACTATCAATGACCGTTGGTGAAGAGTGTTTATTTTCTACCAAATTAATACTTCCAAGAAAAAAAGAAAAAAAATTCACAGTATTCAAACTTAAATAGCTATTTCAATGTGACTGGCACCCAGAGGTAAACTAATGTATCTACCCAGGATACTATACATTTAAATCATAAATTAAAGTCACAGTCCTATACACTTGGACTGGAACTCAGAGGTAAACCAATGTATCTACCCAGGATACAATACATTGATAGCATTTAAAATAAGCCACAGTCCTATACACCTGGACTTTGGCAAATTTCTCCCAGAAACTAAGGTTTACATTGATTTCTTTTTATATTTTATCTATGGATATTTATCCAATGATCAGTGCGCTTTTTTCTTTGTTTGTTTGTTTTGTTTGTTTTTTGTTTGTTTGTTTGTTTTTTTTTTTTTTTTTTTTTTTTTTGTTTTTTTTTTGCTTTTTTTCGTCAAAATACTTGTATAATTATTTTTCATTGGTGTTTTCTCAGAAATTTAAAATATTTTTTTTATATGTAACTGCATGAATTTTAGTTAAAAAATTAAAGCTAGGCAAAGATATCACTGCCTGTAGATAATTCCAATAAATACATTCATATATATTTAAAAAAAAAATATGCTTTCCTCTGCAACCAGACATTTGTGGGTATATTTTTTAGCAATCCCCATTAAATTTGGAATAAACAATTAAAAAATCAATAACATGCAGAAATGTGGAATTAATGACTATTTATTAAAATAATAGAATTATATCACACAATTTCATATTCCCTAATCAAGGAATACTGTATCTCATCAATACCAACACAAACAATCACATGTGCATTGCAATTGGTCAATTACAATGATGATTTGTAAAATATATGTTATCATGAGTTTATAAAAAGCATTTTTTTTATCAATTGTAAAATATTGATGCTTGTTATATTTATTTTTCTATCACACTCCTTGGAGATAGAACTATTTTTCCACATCAATTTCCAGGAGGCTAGGGGTCAACACTTTACTCATCAGATATAACTTATTTTTTTAGATTTTTCAAAGAAAATTAATACATTTAAGCTTAAAAACTTGACCATTTTTGTATATCTTTACATGGAACTCTTCTTCTCAAAAAGATCAATTTAGTCCAAAATAGCCACAACTACCCAACCCTCTAAAGGTTATAATTTACCAGAATCTGTACTGTGTATAGAAGATTCCATCATAGCCTTCTCTGCTGACATGGCTTCTAACTTCTCCTTGTAGAAACCATTGAAATCCAGTCTATAAATAAACAATAAACAATTAACTTCTTGCAGAAACCATTGAAATCCAGTCTATAAATAAACAATTAACTTCTCCTTGCAGAAACCATTGAAATCCAGTCTATAAATACATTATACGGTAAATAAATTTGTAATGACTTGTTCCCGTACTACCATAACCAATTTTCAAAGGTTTTCACAATACACAGTATGACAAGAAACTTCAATTATTGGTACTTGTACAAGAATATAATAATTAACATTTCTACAAAGAAAAAGAAAAGTTACAAAGCTTTCTATTAAATGGAAATTATCTTAATTAAAGAAGATATGGAAGCTAAAGGAAAATACTGTATCCATTGTTTGTTTAACTTTCTTACTGTTTCCTACCATTTCACTACTGACCTGTAGAGAATATTCAGCAGTTTCAAATGTCCGCTTTCTGAACTCAGGTCCATGATTTTCTTCAGTAAATCTATCAGTTTGCCAGAGAAGTTGTGGTCAAAGTTTGCAATCGTCCTCTCAAAGTTCTCACTGGCCATCATTAGATCTACATGTTCTGCAACAACCTATAATAAAAATAAAAGGTACGTCTGTGATTGATATATCAAAACAAGAGGCCCAGGGGCCACAGCGCTCACCTGAGCACATTGGGCTTGAATTTACTCCCCCCCCCCTTCCAGGCGTTCATCATTTGAACAAACTAGAATCTACACTACCTGAGGATGATTTCATATAAATACCCCGGGTATCACTAATCATAGCTTTGAAGTACTTGAAAAGAAGATTTTAAAAGGTTTCCCTATATATCCCTATGTAAAACTTGGGTCGGCCATTTTGGCCCCACCCTATCCCCAGGGCCGGGGGTCATGACTTGAAAAAACTTGAATCTACACTACCTGAGGATGATTCC
>PRKT01000565.1:36544-73948 GCA_003671525.1 Saccostrea glomerata | reverse complement strand
CTGTTTTTATTTTACATTAATGATCTTCCCTTATGTATTACAAAATCCAAATTAGACTTATTTGCAGATGATGCCACTTTACATGCATCAAGTAAAGATTCTCAAACTATTGTAGATACATTATCAACGGATATAGCTTTTATAGAAAAATGGTGTTCTCAAAATCAAATGGTTCTAAATGCTACAAAAACTAAATGCATGTTAGTTGGTACGCATCAAAAGAGATCAAATTTTTCTGAGCATGAAATTAATCTGTTTGTATCTAACAGAAAACTTGATTTTGTATCAAATGAAAAAATTCTTGACGTTTATTTAGATAATTCTTTACAAGACAATGTACACATTGGCCATGTTTGTAAAACACTGTCACGTAAAATTTCTGCCCTCCGTAGAATTAAAAAAATTCTCCCTATTCAAACACGCAAGCTGTTTTACAATGCATATATTATGCCTTCAATTGATTATTGTTTAACAGTTTGGGGTAAAACATCTCACTCAAATCTTGACAGAGTATATAAACTTCAAAAACGTGCTGCAAGATGTATTTTAGATGCTCCTCCTGATGCGCCCTCACAACCTCTCTTTGAGAAACTAGATTGGCTCACAGTGTATGAGCAACTTATTGTAAATAAATATGTTTTGTTATATAAATCATTGTTCAACTCTCACCCTACTTATCTAAATAGTATGTTTGACTTCCAGTGTAATAATCGATACAATCTTCGATCTGAATCTAATTTAGACCTCTGTGTACCATCTCATAAATGTAAACTCTTTGAGAACTCCTTTCAATACTCTGGTGCTATCTTATGGAATAATTTACCTGTACATATAAGAATGTCTTAAACACTCAATGCTTTCAAGCATCAAGTCAAAAATTTGTAAAACAATGTAGAAATAGCTTATGATTATTTATTGATTTTGTATAGTATTTATATACGAGGGTTGTCCCAAAATTTCGTAGACTGAGCTCATATCTTTTAAAGGAATTAATGTATCTTTATAAAATTTTCAGGGTGGATAAAGCGTGTTCTTGGCAAATAAATTATGAAGTTTTATTATGTTTATCTGAAAACTTTTCGAGTAATAACATTTAAAGTGAAATCGTTCTCTAACACCCGGAGCAATCTGCAACGTCACAAAATACAAATGTCAACGGTTCAAATTTTTGGAGAAAATATTTCCATTTCCAGAATCACATTATTAAATTCAACGAAACGGCTATAGTTATAAATGCGAAATATCTTAATTATTAAGATATGATCAAATATTAAAATATGTAAACAAAGTTTATGCATGTACAGAAATGAAATAATACTAATTTGAAAACGCTATATTTCTACGGGCTTTTCGTCTGTCTCCTCTAATGGAGTTGCACAATGTAACTCTTGCCCATTTCTTAGCCCTGTCTTTTATTTTAGTAACTGTAAATCACATATACATAGAGAAACCTTTTTATTCATTTTTAATACTTAGGACGAATAAAAGTTTCCTAGTCTACCAAACATTTATGTGTGGTACATTTCTGTAAGAGTGAATTCAGGATCAAAACACTTGATTATGGACCAGTGCGCCGCCTGTGCCAACGCAGCCGCCATTTTTCAAAATGTCGGACTTCAACCCCATGTTTATAAAACGTTTTAAAATTCATATTTATCAAAGCATAAACACCAAAATATGAGGAAAGAAAGTTAATAAAACAGTAATAAGAAATTTCTATTCCATTCAAAAATACAGGGTAGTTGTTACTTTTCCGTAGGATTTAAAACATAATATACCAAATTTTATTGCAACTTTTGGGTATTGCGCCGCCTTCCTACACCAGACAATGAATTTTGTCTTTTAAATTGGAATATTTTGAGGAGTTACTCCATATTTGTTCATAAATCTATTAGATAGTGTTGGTTTAATCTATGTACGAAGTTTCATTAATGTATGACATCGGGTTCCTACAAAGCAACGCTTGTCTACGGAATTTTGGGACAACCCTCGTATATGTATGTATGTATGTATGTTGATATTTTGTCTATAGAAGGCCCCGGGGAAGAATAGTGCGTGCACTAATCGGGTTACCTTCTTTAAATAAAGAATTATTATTATATTATTATTATTATTATTAACAAAAAAGTTTCTTAAAGCGATATTTGAGTACTAAACTATGTTTAGGTGAGGACAGTACATTTTTCTCTGGATTGGTCTCCGCAATACCAACTTTTTATTTTATTAGAAATACAATAAAATTAATAATGTGGTTACATCAAAATGGATGCACGCAGGCCTCAGAACCAGAATTTCAATTTTATGTAGCCTTACAGTGACAAGTTATCAACAGACTCCATACCTTCCTGTTAAGAACCAGGGACACTGGCCACTTGACCATGTAGTCAAAGGAGAAGGACTCGAGTCCAGACAGGTGAAGGTCAGTGGGGTCTACTTTATACTCTGTAATTACATAAAAGACAAAATTCATTTCTATGAACTGTACAAGAACCCAAATGTTTCAGGATAATACTGAAACTTTAAACGAGAATCAAGTTCAAGAAATATAACCATTTAAGACAATAAACTCAGTATTCCATGTGATCCTGATAATACAGTATATTGCTTTTAAACCAAACCTTTTTCTTTCTTTGTTTCTATGGAAAGGATTTTAAACAGCTGTGTGATAAGGTCAAATGGAAGCAACTCCACTCTACAAAAGAGTAAATTAACGGAGATTTTATACCACAATAAGTACATTTCCAATGTTTTTGATCGAGATAAAATGACAAATGGTTAATTTACTTTATTTCTCCATCACTGTTCTGGTTCATTGATAGGTGCGTTTGAAAAATATCATGTGCAGGGTGGGACAAAATTAATATAGTTTCAAGAAGCGGGGCTTCTAGCATATGGATTGGCGGAATGAATACCATGTAAATATAAGGAATAACTGTCAGATTTTTTGATTTCATGACGATGATCAATCGATTGGCTTGCATGATAATTTTATTCAAAAAATGTCTTCGGTGTTTATGCAAATTATCACGCAAACCAATCGATTGATCACACCATGAAATCAAAAAATAAAAACAGTTATTCCTTAAGTACATGTATTTAACAATAAGTCACAGTTGGAAATCTGTCAATACATCTCAGTTTTGTTGATCTTATGCTCACCATGCGATCTCCTGATATGATACTGATGATGAATGGCAGTGTTCTTACTTATACTATGCTTGAACTAGACTGTTATCAATATTCACCTGAGATCATCCTTGAACTGATCAATGTTAGCTGTACACACCTGGGAACTGGTCAATTTTAGCTAAACTCACCTGAGATCGTCCTTGAACTGGTCAATGTTAGCTGTACTGGTCCTAAGAGCCAGTTCCAGTAAGGTCTCCAGACGTGTGGGGGTGATGTTCTCCATGTCTTGTCTCATCTCGTCTTCTGTCATGTCCATAAACTGGACAATAAAGTCCCCCTTGTCCAACAGGAAGTAATGCTTTATGGATCTAAAATCAAAATCAAATTATTCAAAATCTTACCAAACCCAAGATTCAAATTAAATCAACAGAGTTTTCCTTTACTTCTGTTCCCATCTCTGATGTTTAATTGGCACGTGATCTTACATCTGATGTTTTATAGGTCTGTGTTTGTATTATTTGGATGGACTTTTGAGTTTCAATACTATTTGTTATCTTGAAATATTTCATTATCATAAATTAGGGATGTCAACGAGTACCCGGTTAACCGGGTACTCGATCGAACGTCCGAGTATCGAATACTAAAATCGGTACTCGGTTACTCGGATATATATTTTTTAATATTTCTAAGTTTATTAAATAATGCATTAAAACATCGGTTTTAAAATGTAAAATGTCCACTGCCACTTTTACATAAGGTAATTAGGGTTTCCTACGTCTCTAAATGACCGTTATCGCCTGTGGCAGACTGGCAGTGTTTATACAGTAATTATCGTGACCAAGCACCTGCTACCTGGCTTTCTCACCTGCGGCTGTCTTCTGCCCTTATTTTTGGTTAAGTTAACTTTAATGATTTGTTTTCACTGAACATCGTTTATAGCCTATTATATAAATTAGATAGCACATAGTAGAGAAATTAAACAGACTTAAAATGCCGCCACCGACTTCAAAGGTCTGGAAATATTGTAAAAGAATTGAAGATTCAAAAAACGTAAAATGTCAGCTGTGCGAAGTAGACTTATCCTACACGGGGGGAACGACAAACATGTTAAATCACATTCGTCTTAAACATAAGGAGGAATTTGACAGACCAGAAACTCCAGAAAAACCACCGACTTTATCGAATTTTGTCAATTCTCCAAGAACCCGTAAATTATCAGGAAGAGAGACAGATGATATAACACGGGCGATTGTTGACATGGTCGTATTTGATTATATGCCATTACAAATAGTTGAAGGCAAAGGATTCAAAAAACTGATGGCCATAGTTGCCCCAAACTACAACATTCCGTCCAGAAATACAATAAAATCCAGAATAGAAAAAGTGTACGAAGATCGCAAATCCACTCTGTTAGAAGAACTTGATAGAGTTGATACAGTGGCTCTGACGACTGATACGTGGACTTCGAACGCAACAAAAAGTTACTTAACAATTACGGAACATCATATTGATAGCGACTGGAATTTGTTGACAAATGTTTTAGTAACCCGCGAAATGCCTGAACGACATACTGGAGAAAACATAGCTGACAATCTCAAAAAGTATACGGCCGAATTCAATTTAAATGGCAAAGTATCCGATGTTATTCATGATAATGCACGGAATATGACAAGTGCCGGAAACAAATGTCCTGACTGGAGTGACCATGGCTGCTTTGCACACACTCTACAATTATGTATCAAACCTGCATTAGAAATACCGACAGTTGCCAAGTTGATTTCCCGCGCCCGTAAATTCGTTGGTCATTTCAAGCATTCGACGACAGTTGCAGCAGAACTGCGAAAACGGCAAAAAATATTTCAACTCCCACAACATGAGCTCATCCAAGATGTTACTAGGCGATGGAATTCAACCCAAATGATGATGGAGAGATTGGTTGAACAACGCCGTGTTATAAGTGATATTATGTTAGACCAGTCCGTTACCAAGAAAAGTGATGTTTACATGCTGTTAAAAGAAAATGAATGGGAGTCCCTATCAGATATTTCAAATGTACTGGAAAAGCTGACACAAATAACAACATATATGTCAACAGAAAGTATGGTATCGACCTCTGTAATATATCCACTGAAAATAGCAAGTGAACTCCAATCTCGTTTTCAGCCTGACCACTTGGAAACAGCGTCAACAGTACCAGTTCTTTCTTGTCTGCTTAACCCTCGACACAAGCATCTTAACTTTTTGTCTAAACCACAAAAGAAACTTGCCATCGACAGTCTTGAATCTGAACTTGACGAAGTACCTTTGAAACCCGCTTTACTTCCTGCTCAAACTAGAGAAACCACGGAAGAATGCTTGCCTCCGAAGGCCAAGTCTCAACGCATGCTAAATTTCCTTATCGATGGTCCTTCCGACAAACACGATGAATCTGAAGTTTCAGCATACTTGCGTGAATATGTGAACACAGATGACGATGATCCGATTAGCTGGTGGAAACAAAACTCTTCTAAATACCCTCGACTCTCCGTTCTGGCTCGGCGCTATTTAGCGATCCCAGCAACGTCTGTTCCTTCTGAGAGGATATTTTCATCAGCTGGACTCATTTTAACAAAGCTTCGCAGTAGACTATCTTCTTCTTGTGTTGATCAGATAATTTTTTTAAACAAAAACGCTGTGAACAATTGATGATTTTATTTCTTGTGTGTTCCTGCGTTTATCTGATAAACTGGAGTCGTATTAAAAAATTTTCACAGTACTAGACTTAGACTAGACTAGAGATCTTCTTCTTGTGTTGATCAGATAATTTTAAAAAACACTTTGAACCATTTATTATTTTATTTCTTGTGTTTATCTTGTGTTTGTGTGACAAATAAAATTATCTAAAAAATGTTAATTAAATTTCGTCGGGCACGAAGTGCTCATAATTGTTACAACAGAAACACTTACGGGGAAGCCATGTGGTTTTATTTCTACAAAAGTTAACCAGGTTTTACAGTTATCAATGTATTTGTTCATATTTATTTACACTTTTACCGAGTACCCGGGTACTCGATCGGAAAAACGTCCGAGTAACCGAGTACTAAAAATTGACCGATTTGACATCCCTATCATAAATGCAAATTCTACATTTCATATATATCAAGGGATTCCTTTGTTTCCTCAATAAAAGCATTAATAAAACATACAACCATAACAAAACATTACCTAATTCTGGCCATCAGTTCCTTCTCTTCTACTAGTAATTCTAGCAGTAGTTTACTGGAGTACTCATATGCTTTCTCTATCTGTTCATAGTATTTCCTTTCCTTCACAGTGTACACAATTTCTTCAGCACAGGGACACTGTACATCACGACCTGGAATTAAGATTAAGTTTTTTTTTTACATACATAGACCTTTTTTATACAAACAATTTGGTTGGCATTCATACATGTATGTTGTTAATGAAAAATTTTTATCATTGCATGGATAGAAAAATTATCGGTAATAAAAAAACAACACTTTACTTACCACACAGTCGTACGACATTGAGATATTTTCCTGTGTTGAGGATTTTGTTGGCCACCTGTTCTAGAAATACTGGGATCCGCTCCCGACAGATCGTGTAGTGGCCTTCCCAGTATGCATCATTGTATTCTTCCTGTAACTTCTCCTTGTTAATTGTCTCATTCTCTTCCACAAGAAACTGTCAACAAATGAAACATATGGAGATAACAAACAGTACACAATGCAGGGGTGTGCAATTAGAAAAATCAATTACTAGCCCACGGGCTAGTGGCAGCCATAAAGTTACTAGCCCCAAGTGAAAAGTTACTAGCTTAAATATAGGTGCAAAAATTAAAATAAAAAAAAATATTTGTTGAAAAGAAATTAATTGTTGAAAAGTCAGGGTACTGAGGTCATTCTTTATAAAATTAAAGTTTAATTCGCACTATGAAATTAATTATAAATCATTTATAAATTATAATGAAAGAAGATTAAAATGAATTCAAATAAATTATCTTCCCTTTTTCTGAACATTGCACTAGCTCATTTAGAATGAAATTTAATTCATTTTGTTTTCATCTTAAATCATTAAATGCACTTAAATCATTAAATGCACTATAAATATATTTTATGTGAGTCATAAAACACTTATCTTTCAGTTGATTGAGTGATCGTATATAATTTGATGAGATATCTGCATGTATTTACCATTAACGAAATAATAGAGGAAATTCGGATTACTAGGAAAAAACGATAGTTTTTGGAAGTAAATAAGTCAGGTAGTGCTGCAAAACAGATAAGATTATGGAGATTTATTGAGAGTAGGAGCATGTTGTCAGAAAAGTTTTCACTGGTTGGGAATAATTGATATAAAAAAGGAGGGAAAATACAGGTTGTGCTTTTCATATATTGCGTGTGTAGTTATAATTTTGACTATCCCAATGGGCTACTTCCATGCAGAAAATCACTAGCCAGACCCCAAAAAGTGGTAGCCCCGGGCGTCGGGCGATGCTAATTGCACACCCCTGCAATGTCATAACTCCATAAAACAATACAAAATATGACCTCCAAAAAATCAGAGATGGGTTCAAGTGTATTCAACATTTCCTCCATCACTATGAAGGTCTTTTGTTTTCAGATTCCAATTGTTCATTGTAACAGTACTTTAAACAGTTTTGTCTTGATTGGTTTTAGAGCATATACAGAGAAATGATTTTTCAAGTAACTCAAAAATTATGAAAACCTTAAAATTAACCTACCTCAGAGTAAGGGTCTGAGATGATTCCTTTATAAATCCACTTCTCCAGAATCTCAAAGTACGGAACTGAGGCCTGAAGAAAAATTAACTACTGTAGATTCCTTACATGTACTCTTAGCGAGTACTTATTATCCCGAACTGGCTTTTTAATGTCAAAACGTGAGAATAATATTTCACAAATGGACAGTTGATCGACAGAATTTACATGGATTTCAGCACCATAAAAATAAAAGTGAGTAATATTATTTAGCGAGTGATTTTCTCGCGAAATTACACGGATATTAATTCCTTGCGTATAATAAGGAATTTACAGTAATCATAACGTTACAATACTCTCGTGCATCAAAATGGGTTCATGCACATATATTATTTTAACAACTAAAAAGTTCTAGCATAGACAGAGATCGTGACATGAAATACTTACTGACTGTGTAAGGTACAGACAAAGGTCTTGTCCTTTTGAATCTCTACAATCAAAACATCTTCCATTATGATTTTTTTTTTACTTATGTGACCGTTTGGTTACAATACTACTGGAAAATAATTTCATAGTTGAAATACATGTATGACTTAGATCACATTACCCGACTAATCCACGTGTCTTGTCATGGAGGAGACTCAACACTGCCCCTCCTATACACTCCCCCTGTAAACATGTATAAAACATTGAAGAATGTTCATAGAATAATTGGCCCTTCTTAACATAAACTTGACATGAGACACTTTCAAAAAATAATTTTCTGTAAATGTGTGTCTGAAAAGAAATTTTAAAAAGTACATATATTTGAAATCAACTAACTACGGCTAAATTATTCTCCAGGTATGTTTAAATTTTTATTTTTGTTTTAAATAGACTTAGTTTTATATATTTGTCAATTCAAAAAGACTTTAGTAAAGCTATACACCTTATTGACAGAATTTGCCACAGAAGCCAAAATGTCCAGTGTCTTCATGGTCGGCTGAATGTAAAACCACAGCTTTTGTAAACTCAGGTTACCCTGTCAGAAGAAAAATAAATCAGCATTCTTCAACACACTATAATGATTTTACTTATTGTTTAAACTGAACTGTGAATGCACTGTCAAACAATAAAAGATTACTGTGAAGTCAGTAATATCTGATAGCTTTTCCTCGTTTTCATGTAAGAAGAAAACAACAAATTCATGATCCACCAAAAAATTACATAAAGACTCAAGTGTACAGTTTCTTTTCCACCCAAGTAAACAAATCCTCTCAATGCCATTACCTTTTCTAAAAACCATGAAAACTTGATATCAGTTTACATGTAAAACTTGGTAATTTTTTTTTTTTTAAAACATGAAATTGCAAATGATTTTAACTAACCAATCTGTACTGATGTTCCAACTGTGCTACAAGAACCATGTAATCCTGAAAAAAAATACAAAAAATATCTTTAAATTAGTACGTATATTATATTGACAATATAAGGACAGAATTCATGGGATTTCTTAATCAATGTCAAACAACAATTTTTTGATAATTCAACAGGTATTACAAATTTTGATGTCACAAAGTAATAAAACACTTTTTTAAAATTCCGGCACATTAGAGTATAGGGTCAAACCTTGATCAAAGTTCTCATGGCTGCACTCAGTGCCTGGTTGACAAGTCCATACTCAAATGCAGATTTCTCTGATGATATTTAAACCAAACCAAGTTAAACATATTGAATATAAGTATAGAGTGTAGATAAGATCTTGTAAAAGCCAACACTTTTTTCTCTAAACATGAAGGAATTCTATCTCTCTTCAATTGCCAAAAAATACAATAATAAATTTCCTATACAAATTGTATAAATGTGGTACACGTTAAATGAAATAAACAGCTTTTTGTGTAATTTAAGATATCTCATTATATTCTACAAGTCAGACATTCAATATTGACAACATTATACACTTAATAGATAATTATCAGCTGTCTTACCTTCAATAAACCTGACCACAGTGGAGTAATTACAACACAAAGGTAGAATTCTTCTGACAAGGTCTTGTAGAGAGGGATCTATGGAAAACAAAACATCCCAGCTTTCATATGAACCAATTAAAGAATTTGACATTTTTTTTACCCAGATTTTGGCATATCTATCTACTAGTACTCAGATTTTGTCATCTCTACATACTCAGATTAAGACATCAGTACCTACCCAGATTTTGGTCCAACATGAATTCCTTTGGAGCATACCTCTCTGTCAGAGCTCGGGCCAGGATATATTTCCCCTCAATTCCCTGTGAAATACAATCAGTTTCAGTCTAAAAAATTTACATTCTCTTCCATTTTCACCAATTATTTTGTTTTTATTTTCTTGTTTAATGAACTCATTTTCAAAATATACTTAGTGCTCACTATATAGAGAACAAGAAGTTTGTTCCTAGAAGCAATTTCTAAAATTAGCATTCTGTGTCTTATTCTAGATTATTATATCCCTGAGGAATGATAGACCCCTCTTTAGATTTTATACAGAATCTGATGTTAAAACCCTGGATCTGCCCATGTTATCTGATATTGTAGATGATGGACTTTTTTACCTGCATACAGTTCAACATGTCATCCAGAATAGCATGTTCCTGAGCTGGTACACTCATGCTACTTAGAGGAACAATATTCTGTAAAATAAATTACAGCTTCATTCAAAGTCATCAATTTGTAAAGTCTATTGTCGTAATAAAGATATGACACCTGATCCCACCTCTGATGTTTCGGAGGTCCGTATTTGCTCTGCTCCTTTTTGTATTTAAGAAATAAACAACGTTATTTAGTGAACATGGCGTTATGAATAGCAATTGCTCTGCTGGCATATTCCATGATGCACGCTACCGCATCATGGAAAATATGCCAGAAGAGCTATTGCTATGCATCACGCCATGTCCACTAAATAATCGTTGTTTATTACTTATATTTGCATTCTTTGATGTTGTCAAGAATATCAGAGGAAATCCTGACTTACATAAGGACGTAGCTTCTTCTGTCTTCAGTAAAGAAAACACATACGGCTTTAAAATCAGTACACCTGATCAATACTCCTTTTCTCTAATAAATCACAATTTTAAAAGTATTTCCCTCTCTAACACAGTTATCTGGATACAAGCAGCGCCGTCATCACATTCTCTTAATTTTTGTTTTGATGCAGTCGTGACGTCATCGATCAACGTTATTGAAATCCTCTGACAAAAATCAATTATTTAACACTATGATAAAAATGAGAATGATTTTATAATGATTATTACTCCAGTATGCTTTTCTGTGATTTTTTTGGTACTTTTTCTATTTATTTTTTCTTGAAATAGATATAGATCTACTAGTTAAAGAGATTTTCTCTTTCTGTATGTTATTACCCAAGTGTGAAGAGTTATCGTTCTTTGAACAAGTATGCATGATACGAAAAAATAAAAATATGGAGTTCTATTCAATTTTTAAAAAGTTTTAAATTACAATTAAATACATTGACCAAAATAAAATTTTTAAAGATATTAAACAGCAATTTTAAATTGTTCTGAAAATCCTTTTTTTCCAAAAAATATTATTAAAAACTTATTTTTAGTCCTTTTACGAAACATTTCATATATATACTTTTATCCTGCAACTGCCCCTTGCATTGACCTAATAAATGTAACCTAATAAACCAAAGCTTTATCCAGTCACTGCCCTAATAAAGCCTCGTGGATGTATTCCGACGTTCTAAAAGCATTGTGACGTCATGTATATTGCAATGTTTACGCCATGGCGTCATAGTTTCAACTGCAGGGATGTGTCTAAATCTGTCGGAAATAGCTTGTTTTGGACGTTTAAATGTAAGATTTTGTTGCAGGATAAACAAAATACATGGTAACTGTCTTGAAATATAATCGATATTTGGGCTCGGGTCGAAAACGTAAGAGGGCTCGGCAAGCCTCGCCCTCTATCACGTTTTCTTACCCTCGCCCAAATATCGCTTATATTTCAAGACAGTAACCATATATTTTATATCTCAACACGGATACAAATTGTAGTAGGGTTTGTTCTACAAAAGTGAGATAGAGCAATTGCACTCATAGCAGAAGCACTTGCGTCTATAGAACCATGCACGCAGTTGAAGGCTATATGTTCATAGTGAGAGAGAGCAGTGGATATGCAGTCTACAAAAAACAAGAAAGATATTGAGACATTAGTTTCAGCCAATCAAAGCAAGGTGCACGTGCATGCGCGCGAGATCTTGAATTTTGAAATTTTTTTGGCCTCAGAAACTATTCATTGATTTTTTGGGCTTAAAGCACAGATCAAAGTGTTGTAAAAACCTTCGACTTACGCAGACGGTTTTTTGGTCTCTTTTTTAGGTATTTATTTCATGTAGTTTAAGCTTTCTCTGGCTTTTAGAATGGTATCCTGTAATAATTCATATATTTAACTCTTATATTTGATACTTGGTTTACTTTTCACGGTCCAAAACTGTCCTGTATATAGTTTTACAATGTCAGTTCAAAAGAGTTCCATTTCAACGTCCATAACCATAAACAGACATAAGTTAGCGTTGAGAGGTAAGTAGAAGATCAGGATTTTAAGTTTAATGTTCGATAAGTTATTCAATACCATATACTATTATTTTCAAAGCTGGGGAAAGTATAAAATATACAATAAAAATACCCATAGTGAGCGACAAAAAATTGTCTGCATAAATCAAATGTTTTTACAACGCTTGGATCTGTAGCCCTCTGCTTTATCTGTCCGAATTTTTTCAAGCAGAGAGCTTCAGTTCTGCAGCTAAGAATTCATCTACTCCAATAATGGAGTCAAGTATTAAATACCTGATCTGAGGGTTCATCTACTCCCACAATGAAGTCCAGGGTCAGGGAAGGTCTCTTAAACAACCAGTCTGGCTGAGGAGGAATGTTTACTGCAAATATAATTTTAGCATGTCATGTGAATGTGGATTTTTTTCTAATATTTCAAATTAATAATGATAATAGATTAAGATTTTTTGTCATTATGATTTAGTTCATACCAAAAAAATAACATGAAATACAGATTGTAGAAAATATCACTTTTTTGCTTCCATGTCTCATACCAGTAGTAAAGTTCAACTTCAATAAACAGATTAGATTAATTTTACCATTCCGTTTGTTTGGTTTCTCCTGCAGGGCTTTCCTCAAGATTTCTGATGATGTTGTTGCAGTCATCATTTTTGATTCTTTAAATAATGTGTCCTTCAACTGTTCAACAAGGAATTAAATTTCAGAGATCAGTTCAATTTTTCAAACTTTAATAAAATTTATTACTCTTATCTCCTGACCCATTACTGAATTTAAAGTGATCAATGAGAGTTCCTACCTCGGTGAAATCTTGCATGGTGATTTTTGCCCCTGGGGCAGGGAGCTGTGAAATGACCCTGCTATGTGAGGCCAGGGCCAAACCAGATTTAATTGATTTTTCTTTGGCATTTTTAGCCAGGTACTCTTTTGTCTGTAAAAAAAATCAGCAAACATCAACACACAACAGAAATGGCAAAAATCAAATTTTATCATTTTCTGTTAGCTCTTGGTCATAATTCTTTTTGGTCAACAGAGAAAATACTGTAGATTCCTAATTGTACCATTACGCAATGAATAAATTTCCGTGTAATTTCATGAGAAGCATTAGTCGCGAAAAAATAATGCTCGCTTTTATTTTTATGGTGCTGAAATCTATGTTTAATCTGTTGATCAACTGCACATTGGCAAATTATAATTATCGCGATTTGACGTTTAAGAGCCAGTTCGCCATAATAAGTACTCGCGAAAAATAAGGAATCTACAGTATATTTTTTTTACATTGCTCTAGGTATTACAGTATTTCACCTTGAAAGAATAGAGTCCAATATCGTTGTAATTTTGTAATCAAGAAACATACCTCTTCCTCCTCACAAAGTTTGGACAGTAGAAACACAAAGGGGTCCAGTTCTCTGTTACTGTGGAAACAAAAATAATAATCAATTAAGACAGGAGAAACACAAAAGACTCTAGTTCTCTGTTACTATTGAAACAAACATAATAATAAATCTGATAGTGATGTTAAAAAAACACATTGTCAGGGATCGAATTGGTAGCAAATTGCCAAGCAAAATTTACCAAACATCATAACTAGACTTGGCTAGCGTTGTAATTAAGACACAATCTTAGTATAGTGTACTTATGTGCCAAGTCTTATATCAATTGAACCAAAACTTTAAAAACTGGTGTATTCAGAAAGATTTCTAAAGAAATTTCTATTTTTAGTAACCATGGCAACACTGTTTGTTTAAATCAAAAACAGAAATAAAGAATTGGTCAACTTGTGTTTTAAGTCTTATGCTGAATTGGATCAAAACTTTAAAGAAGAGTATAGGGTTTTGGAAATTTTTCACAGATGGACAAACAGCTAGACAGACGATGGAAACCTTCATAATGAATAATCACTTTAGGTTTCCGGCCAGTAAAGCTAAAAAAAAATCCTATTTAAAGCCTTACCTTTTTGACTTGAGTTCATCATACTTGGCTAGGAACTCAATAGGAGTTTTTGTTGACTCAGCTATTTTTTTCTTAGCCTGATGAGCAGACACCTACAATTAACAAAACAGACCATAATTTCTATGGATAAAACATAGATTCATAAAAATCACAAACACCTGTATTCCAAGTATCACATATTGATATCCCTAAAACAAAAGCTCTGTGTTATAGAATTATACATCTCAAAGATGTCTCTCTGAACTCTGTGACCTTGACCTTGTTCTAATGACCATTGCTTTAGGTCATGTCATTATATCTTTTGATCATAAATAACCCACCTCATATTTTATGACCTTGACCCTGTGCAAATGACAGGTGTAGGTTCATAACATCAGGTCTGAAGTATCATTGTGTCAAGTACAATTTTCTGATTTTATAAACATTAAAGGAATGACTATGGCAATATCTTTTGAATTTCTAAAATATGTTACCTTAATCTTGTTAAAATAACTTTGAGTAGAGTTGGGACATACTTTTCAGTCAAATGCAACCTTTGCCTCAGCTAGAAGTTTTAACTGAATTATAATTTAAATTTCAAAACTGTGGCTATTACAAGGCATCAATAACTCAATACTTAAATACCATGTGACCTTTTCCAAATTGAACTTCTTATTTTTGGTAGTTAAAAAGATAATGTCTAGACAATAAATGCCTATATACACCTAGTCAGACAGATACATATAGAACAGTCCAATAAACCCCCCAAGCTTCATTCGGGAGGGATAACATACATGTAACCTGATCTCATTACTGCGATTCCCAAACAATAATTTTATCTACACTGGCTGATAATGCAGATATAGACATCTCAGGTATTTAAATCACGTGACCAGGTAACAGGTAAATATTTAGAATGCAGACAAGGAAGTAAATTGTGATGTACGGATTATCAGGGAGGCCATGTTGGATTTACAGGTGAGAGAAAATTATATTAAGTAAATTTAATGTTTCAAGATATTACCCTAGCTGTTGTCATTAATGACCTCCGGTACAATTAAACACATTAATTAAAATACATACAAGAGTTATTTTATATTATACTATAAAAAGTATATTTATATTATGCTATATTGTTTTTTTTTGGGTAGCCATGAAGGATTTAGAGGTGACACAATTATATTTATGATTTAACTTTTTGTTATGTACATTACTCTAGCCGTTGTCATTCATGACATTAATTTAAACACATGAAAGTGGCACTTCTGATGATACTTATGATATAAATTACAAAGAATTGCAAAGATCGTGTTCTTCCTCATAAATACACAAGGTGTACAGACCATTTTTATTTTACTGTCAACACTAATCAATATTTCCCTACTGACATTTCCAAACTGGTTAACGGTCTTAGAATTTCACCAAAAAAACCTTGAACTTTTATTGTCTTTACATTACAGGATCTGCTGGTTTGACCCAAACCCCAGTGATGGACCCCCGTTACAGTGCCCAAGACATCCTCCTCTGTGACCTGTGTCAAAAAGCTGCATTACAGAGTCATTGTGAACTTTGTCATATTAACCTGTGTAAGGACTGTGTAGGGGAGCATCTCTCTGATTCATCTAAAAGACACAAAGTTGAACCGTACAAACACAGAAAATCTACTCCTAATGTTTACTACCCAAAATGTCCAAACCATGCCCAGAAACATTGTGAACTTTACTGTGAGAAATGTGACATTCCTGTCTGTTCTACCTGCATCTCCTCTGGGAAACATAAAGGACATGATTTGTCTGATGCTCTGCAGATACTCTATTCAAAAACAAAAGATTTAGAAAATGACTTGGATGATCTAGAGAAAAGAATCTATCCAGTATTAGAGGAAATTACTTCCGATTTAAGCTCTGAAAAAGTCAACTTGGAAAAGCATTATGAGAAACTGACAACAGCTGTCACCAAACAAGGAGAAGACTGGCACAGAGAAATTAACATCATTGTCAACAAACAGAAATATGAAATTGATGAGATGAAAACTAAACATCTGGCTGCTCTAAATAAACAGGAAAAAGACATTAAACAGATTACTTCTGATGTAAAAGAGTGCATAGTTGATTTGAAGAAAATGCTAGACTCCAATGATGTCTCCCTAACATCTGCATACAAATCCAGGAATGCTGAATTCAGAAGTTTACCTCCTAAAGTCAACGTATCATTACCAAGCTTCTCTCCTCATCAGATCAACACAGAACAGCTCCATCAAATGTTTGGTTCTCTGTCAGCATTATCCATTACAACAGAAGAACATGGCTACACAATGAGGATACCAGAAGCTGTATCCTGTCCTCCAGTCAAACCATTGCTAGATGAATCAGAGCTCCTCATCACCATAGACACTGGGTATAGACCACTATACAGTGTTATCTGTCTCAGTGATGAAGAAATCTGGACATGTGGTAATGACAACATCATGAAACTCTACAACCTACAGGCTAAACTACTGAAGTCAATCCAAACTAAGTCTGGGAATAAACCATGTGACATAGCAGTGACAAGGAGTGGAGATCTAGTTTATACTGACCCTGTTACAAGAACTGTAAACATAGTGAAGAATGACCAGATACAGAAAGTGATCAGACTACAGGGGTGGGTACCTTACAATGTCTGTAGTACCTCCTCTGGTGACCTCCTGGTTACCATGGTCAGTAATAAACAAACAAAAGTTGTCCATTACTCTGGATCCACAGAGAAACAAACCATTCAGTTTGATAGTAATGGTAAACCTTTGTATTCATCTGTTTACAGTAAATACATCAGTGAGAACAGGAACCTGGATATCTGTGTAGCTGACAATGGAGCCCGTGGAGTAGTGGTGGTTAATCAAGCAGGAAAGCTTCGATTTAGATACACTGGCAATCCCTCTACTGACAAGGGAACATTTGATCCAATCGGCATCACAACAGACAGCCAGAGTCAGATCCTTACAGTAGACTATAACAATCGCTGTATCCACATCCTAGATCAGGATGGACAGTTCCTCCGTTACATTGATAACTGTGATCTACAGTATCTATGGGGTTTATGTGTAGACACCAGAGACAACCTCTTTGTGGCTAAGTATCTCAGTGGTAAAGTGAAGAAAATCAAATACATGTAAACAATGTGTAAACATAAACGATTTGTATCTGAGATAATCTCTGTGACAGAGTGAAATAAATTTGTGATTATAAATTCAAGTTCTTGTGAACTGCAATAAAAATGTAAAAAAAAAAAATTCTCACAAAGGAGCTAAAAACTTGATGATGTCATTAATGTTAACAGAAATCAGAACTGTGTGATGTGAAATCTGACGATGAAAAATTCTCTTTTCGTATTTCAACTTATTCAAATAACTCACTATAATCTTTATACATGTAAATGTATTAAATAAATGGTTTAAACAAACCTCCCTATCAATAGATGGTAATATTTTAATAGGTTATTCTTTTTTTTAGACTACCGGTAATCATGGTAATTACAAAATAGATTAGGGGGAGTGTTTTATTTAAAACATTAATTCATGTAGGATGCTGTGTTCTATTTATAACAAATATATATAATAATAATTATAATAAATTTACATTTCAAACGTCTTTATCAAAGATAAAATTACAAACTGTAAAAATACTTCATTTTCACATAAATCTACCAGTCCTTGGTTCATAAATCACAAGAGGGGCAAGAAAAATAAAGAAAAAATCAGGGCTATTAGCTCTTGAATTTATGAAATCAAGAGCATCTATATATAAGGAAAAACTACTGTGAAATCACAAATTTTCGTTTTTTTTTCGATGTATGATGACACCCTCAAATTCATGTCCACCATGAAATGTAAAATGTTACATACATAAGTATTCATTAATTATTGATCCACGAAATCAAATCCCACAAACTATTTCCTCAAACCTGAAAAATTTGACCCCATGAAAATATGTGATTTTACAGTATCTGATTTTTAAGATTCATGAAATGGTCAATCAATTGGCAAAGAATGCAAGTATAAGTAATAAACAATGATTAAGCCTTCATTTGTGAACATGGCATTACGAATAGCAATAGCTCTACTGGCATATTTTTCATGATGTGCTAGCATGCATATTGGAATATCCCAGCTGAGCAATTGCTATTCATAATGCCATGTTCACTGAATAACATTGTTTATTTCTTAAATTATACCTGCGTCGTGATGTAGGGAGTCGTGTTCTTTAACAAAATATCAGTGTAGACTTCTGCTCCTGCATCAACTGACTTATTACTGAAAAAAAAAATGGAATAAAATGTATGTTACTTTTCTACATATAATTAAATAAGCAGAAATCTTGATGCTCTATGACTATATTCTCTTTTCTGAAGTGTCTCTCATGTATTTGGTCTGACTGACAATGTCAGATGTTCTCTCAGACCAGTCAAAGCTTTGTCAGACCAGATACATGTACCTTATTATGATGTTGAGAAAGTCATATGAATAACATGATTATAAACAAGACCAAGATTCCCTTTATTATTTGCAACAGCCTTCAATCTCACAAGTTTCCTTCATTGGAATAGAGAGTCTTTAATAAGAGACTCAGACATAATCAAATGACTCATTTTTTGACCTTGCTATAAGAATTTACATTGATCCTTGTCAACACACCTCGTATCAATCGATTCTCTCTGTATCTGTGACCTTTAGCTGTACATCCAGATCCCGACCTTATTTTAAATTTCATCACACTCAATTTTTCGAAATTGGTCAACTGGACCAACATTTTTCTTAAAAGTACCCACCCAGTAAAAATTTTACCAGCCTTGCAGACAAGACCAATGGTTTAAGACAAAGCATGCAACTAATACCTGACCATCTACAGCTGTATACTGATATACTGTAAATGTAGTACTTTAAATAGCAGGCTTCATATTTTAACTGCTTTGGCGCAGACGAGGATGCGCTAATTCATAAATACCACTAAGAAATCATTTATAAATAGACTATATGGCACAAACATTTGTAGCTATAATTCATGATTACTCAAAAAAAAAACATATTTATTGATTGCGCTAATTTTGAATTCGCCAAATTATGTATACATGCAGTATTCATTTATATTTACTCTGAAATATAACTTGAAATTAAACAAATTTGTTCATCTAGTGTATAGGAAAAGAAGATTGTAGTTTAAAATACAAGTTAATATTTGACATATCCAAGTCAATTAATGAGCTTACTGACATGGTGGTGGATTTTAAACTTACTCATCTTTATATAATAGGTAAATAATCAACCTAAATTAAATGTTAAAAAAGATTAAAATAATCAACCTACACATTAAGGTTCAAATAAATCATAATTGATAATTAAACTACAAATAAATTTAAGGTTTTAACTCATTATAGTAATCAACACAAATGAACATTAAAAGATAATAGACCCTCAGTTGAAAACATATTTTTCTGACAAGTCAACATAAGACGATAAGTATCTGTCAGGACAAATCTTATCTGATAAGTCAACATAATTTTCGGCCATTAAATGATTATCACCACGAAAAAAAAGGTCCTTTTGACGAATTTCCTAAAACATAGGAGTAACGTTATAATGATGCCACGCTGCGGACGGTGAGCGTCGTTGCATATTTTTTTCACACCTTTTGCCACGTTGTAATAATAATTTAATTTCATTTATTTATATGTAATTCTGAATTTTAAGTTGGATCTTCTAGTCCACGGGTATTGAGTTAAATGTATAGACCTATTTAGAAATTTGGACCTGTTTCTTTGCCATCCGTCTGTTACGCTTTGGCATACCAATCTTTTTATCCGCAACTCCTCTTACACCACTGATTAAATTTTATTGAAACCTCAGAGATTCTTTGTTACATAGTGTCATTGTGCACCTCCTATTTTACTTTTTGAATGGACATATATTTCCGATTTCCCATAACAAAACATGGACACTGACATTCTTTCTATAATATTGAAGGGTACCCATCAATCATCCGCAAAAACAATTGATGGAACTTTAACAGATTCTTTATATAATTCACATAATGCCATTGCACACCTTTTATTTTATATTTTGTTCTGATGCTTATTTCGTCTGTTAATACTGCAATTTGGGTTTGCAAAATAATTCGGTCCATCGCACTTTGTACAGATGTCAACTAGGGGAGTACTTCATCGTGATAAACAGTCTAAACGAACTCCAAAAACAGTGCTCCGTCATGCATTGCGGCAAAATGGTGTCCAATGTAAACAAACAATGGATTGTTGTTCGCTCTCTCTAAAAATGTGACCGTATTATGGCTAAATTTTATAAAATGTGACTTTTTAAAAAAAAATTGTTGAATAAATAATATCACTTATTAAGTAATTTAGTGGATATTGTCTTATTTATCGCTTTGTATTCTTGTCTAAAAGATTTTGGATACACAACATCAGATTCAATACTGCCAGTATTGTCTCCTTTGATGCCGTACCTACAATAAATATGTTTAAATTTTACTTCCAAGACACCAAGATTGTATTGACTTTATCAAAAGATGCACAATTTTCCCCTCGAAGGAGACATATTAACAGGGTCATTTTGAGAAGAATTTTTTTAAACGATGATTTTTTAATGTTCTCAAATTGATAGATTATATACTTTTGAAAAATTTGTTCATGGTAATATCTGTTCATATTTAAGAATAAATCGGTAAAGAATGACTGAAAACTTACGATCTCAATTCAGATGTCGTACACGATTATATGCTGAATTAAGTGAAATAATTATTTAATAAATTTAAATGTGTAAAATTCAGTCAGATTTTTAAAAAGGTACTATAGATATTATTAAATTTTACATATATTAATATATTGAATTTTACATACATATATAGACAATGCGCATGCCCGACATGTAGACAACCACAAATTTCTGAAAGGAAAGTTTTTACCTAAAAACTTGAAATCATCGAAAATCAGAAGCCCAAAAAATACAGCAACTTTAATTAGGATAATGAGTTAAGTATTGTGTGACAACCTATAGAAGATATATAACGCTAAACATCGGGAAAACCTTCTGTGTATTTTCGGTAAGTCAATGGTATTTACCTGGTGAGTGATACTCATTCTGTTTATGAACATACATTTAACAATGTCGGATATCTCCAAGAAACGGGCACTAGATAAAATGGACAGTACTGACGAGAGTATGGAGCAAGGTGATCAAAGTAATCAGAAATCGGAAGATTTTCAGTTAAGGGATATAATGCAGGGCATTGCAAGTATTCAGACTACTTTGGCGAATTTTATGTTACGGCTCGATGGACAAGGTCGACACTTAGATGAAATTACGAATGAAATATGAGCAAAAAATGGCATTCAAGAAAGACTTGAAACTGTTCAAGAGCAGGCTAATGACACAATATACCTTGTGACAGAACTGCAGGATAACCAGAAAAAAATGGAACGTGAAATGAACAGACTCAAAGACTATGTAGTTCGTCTTGATTACCGTGTAAATTCACAAAGTAACCAAATAGTTGATCTCAAGGCAAGGTCAATAGAGAATAACATCATTGTTAGTGGTCTGCAGGAAAAAGGCCCCGAGAAGAAGTCACCAGAGAACCTTGCGGAAATCCTAAGAAATGTATTCATATCAGAGATGAACATGGGGGAGACAGCAGTTGATGAAATTCAAACTCCGGCTATATTTGGCATGGATAACCACGCCAAAAACTTAGTCATACGAGGCTCCAGTTACAGGAACGCAACAGTAAGTTGACCGGCTCCACAAATCTAAATTGCGGACTTCCTTTCTTTCATTTTTCGTGTGAATGTAATGATTACAGTAGCCTACGGTATAAAAGGCGGCTTTTGTGGTAATAGGGTGGCGATTTAAGAGATGGCAGCACGAACAACTCGCTCACAGCATGACTCTGTTTCGCGTTAACTTCATCGTCACGGTTGATTGAAAACCATTCAACGCCCTCTCTGACAACGGGTAACAGGTTTTATAGTGGAAAATTTACAAGAAACTGTGTAGTTACCCATTGTTGAAAACCATGCAGACCCTATGGAACTTCCGTAAACTGTACCAAGATTGCAAGAAATGCATATCCTCTCTAAGTATTTAACAACATTGTGTATACCTCTGGTGCATCAAATGATGCAACAAAATTTTTGAAAAACTCGTCGTCATCAAATTGCACGTGTTTTTGGGCTTTTAAGCGTTTTCCCTACTTATCTTCATACATTTTACGGTTGAGTAATTCTGAACTCTGATTTTGGTGCATAGTTCATGTGTAACTAAATTCTCATCTGAACAAATTTCGTAGTTTTTGGTCATGCGGTCAAAGAATTTTCGAATATAAAGCTACCTTGCGTTTCTGTTTCCTTTCAGTATATTTAAGGACAAAACTAGTCCCTTAGCTTGAATTTTTGAAAGCCAAAATTCAAGCTTTACTTATATTAAGTGTGTATCAGAACATTTCATCATAAGCAACAGGAGTCCATAGTATGCACCGGAAACGAAATTGATAACTTGAATCATTTTTGGTTAGTAGGAAATTCTATTTTTTGAACGAATTTTAATTATTCATTAAGGACGTGTCCATATGCTCTAAGCAGATATCGAGAAAAAGGATAAATTAAGAGTTCTCAATTTTTTTCAATGGTCTTCACTTCACAATAAAATCTGTAAATACGTCTAAAATATTATTTTCACTGGTCAAATTAAAATATCGTAGTTTGCAAAAAAGATCCATTTGACCCCCTTCCCCTACGGGAAGAAAGAAACAATTAAAGATCTAAGCCCTCCTTTGCATAAATACATCAATCTTTGAACATTTTATATTCAGATTGTATTGAGGATTTATATATAATTGTCAAATGCAAGAGAATCATAAAAAGTACTACAATTTGAAATTTTCTCACTGAAAACATGATTAAACTTTTTCAATATAATCTTGATATAAAATGTTCAAATAGAAGATTCATGTATTATTGCCTAAAATTTTAATTATATATTACCTACATTAGTCTTTTTCTGTCTTTAAAGGATACATGTATTAATAATCTTTTTTTCTCATTTTCATTTATCTATTATTTACATCACAAGCACACTACTTATATTATCTTTTCAAGAAAGTTATTTTTATATCATACATTAAAAACTTTGTACAATCTTCTATTCGGTTCCAAATAAATAACAATATTTTAACTGATTATTATTATCACAGGTTATTGGCTTTGGGGTATATTTTCTCCTTAAAAGGTACAAATTTCCATTCAGATGCCTTAAATCTAGAATAACACAAGAACGCATTGTCCCGAATTTCAGAAATGTGGGCAATATAGCCTTACAGAATACAGATTTGAGATCTCTTCGCGTCCAAAAACATAGAAGCAGAGAAAGATTTTTCAAAACAAATTCAACAATTTCAAAGAAATTCATTTTCACCAGATTACAAATAAATTCCTGCCCTGACATATAATACCTGACCCAGGGGCCACATATTCAGAAATGTGGGCAATATAGCCTTACAGAATAAGATTTGAGATCTCTTCGCGTACATAGAAACAGAGAAAGATTTTTCAAAAGAAATTCAACAATTTCAAATAAATTCATTTTCACCAGATTACAAATAAATTCCTGCCCTGACATAAAATACCTGACCCAGGGGCCACATGTACAGTTTCACAATATTTGAGAATGTATCTTTTATGGCCTAAACAATGCAATATTTTTTTGACCTCTATACTCAAAAAAGAAAGAAAGAAAGAAATAATGCATTTTAACAATACGATGTAAAAAACCAAACCCTAAATTCAAAAATACTGGCAAGGGGTCATGAATTTAACATATTTTGAAGAAGAACCTACCTCAACATAATCATGCACTTAGTGTTTATTCTTTTAACCTTATTGAGAGAGAAGATTTTAAAACAGTTAATGCATTTTCGCTATAGGAATAATACATCCTACCTTAACGCCGAAATAATGCTAGGAAATTTTTATGAGGCGCCCTTGCTCATAAAAATTATGCACTTTGTTTATTCTTAAATGCTGAGAAGCGAGGAGAAAATAAAAAAAATACGCATTAAAATAACGGTTTTTAGAGCACTATTTAAACACTTGAAACGCTGAGCCAGGGGAAATGGATTTAAAGTCTTTGGTAGAAGCAACCTTGCTCGTCATCATAATGTATACTTAAATTGTTCCCTTAATACCCAGGGGCATAGAATAAAGATTTTTAAAGTAATAAATAAATGCATTTTCTCTAAATGGTGTAAAAGTTCACTTTTATCAGTGTAGTGTGTGACCTTTAAGTAGATCGATTTATTCGAACATTTATTTTACACCCCCTCCCTCAAGTATATACTGTATCAGTGAACTAGATGATGTAAAGAAAATGTTTGAAAAAAAAATGATAATATAGGCGTTGCATCCAAGTTTAATTTCATTGTAGTTTTACTCTCCCGTAAAAAAAAAATTATTTCATATTATGGTTTTTACGTATTAGTCAGTTTTGTGTCTTTTCCCCTTTCATATTTTCCGTATAAATTTGGCCTCGAATCCTTTTTGTACACTCAGCAACACAACAGTCTTGGAAACAATTCAATTGTCGAGAAGAAAGACATCTCAGGATTGTATTAATTTTGATGAATTTTACGTTTTCTTTCTCTAATACACACTCCGGGACAAAATTGCTTCGCGTCTCGTTTCATCTGATGATCTGCGCCTGTCAACTCGACGTGATACGGCTCTTCGGATCAAGTTACTGTTATAATGATATATTTATTATAAACCCCCTTATAACTAGCTAAATATAATAAAATAAAACTTAAGAGATCAATTGTGTAATGTTTATCCACAACACAAAGCATAATAACAAGGGACTTTTTAACGCGCAAGAAAAATAACGTCATGATCTACGTACAACGTCATCAGTTTCAGAGAGTGGTGATATGGATTCAAAAAACCACAGTGTGGTGATCCAGAAAGTCGGATCACGATGTCACGTGATTGCATCTATTCAACAGTAAAATTGAGTGATACACGTTAGGTATATAATAAATATTTAGGAACAAAGGCTTATAAAGTCTATATGAGAAATCGATGTAAACAACGTACCCTTGCTATATTAATCAGATAAATACCTAATTACAGTGCATGGAAGAATAATTTGAAATTGAAATTAACAAACTACAATGTTTGATGGAAGGATTGGGGGGAAAGTATGTAGAAAATCTTGAATTTTATTTTTTGTAAATTATTGAGGGGCCACGCAGGTATGTTAAGGTTACAACCAAATATTCTACTTGCCTATATGGCATGACGTCATAGTAAGCTATATGACGTGAAGTTTAGAGATAACAATTTCTTAAAATCGACATCTAAAATTGATTTGAGGTCGCAAAAATGAACCAAAATATGCAGAGGCATAATATAAGCGGAATTTTGGTATTTCTGTGTTTCTGTATTTATCAAAGGGGTTAAATACCAAACCGGTGACGTCATAACTGTTTATCATGCAAAACTCCATAGTTTTGTTGACTTACTTTTTAGACTTGAGTTCATCATACTTGGCTAGGAACTCTATAGGAGTTTTGTTGACTTACTTTTTAGACTTGAGTTCATCATACTTGGCTAGGAACTCAATAGGAGTTTTTGTTGACTCAGCTATCTTTCTTTTGGCCTGATGAGCAGACACCTACAATTAACAGAAAATACCATAATTTCTATGGATGAAGCATAGATTCATGAAAAACACCTGTATTTCAAGTATCACCTATTGATACTTCTAAATTTTAAGTTCTGTCTTATAGAATTTTTAATTTCTTAGATGTCTCTCTGAACTTTGTGACCTTGATCTTGTCATAATGGCCTTTGATCTGAGTCTGACATATTCTTTGATCATAATTAACCCCTTACAAACCTACCAAAGACAATACATGATCTTTGAAGTTACTTCACTGTAACATTTCATAACAAAAAAACTTTTTTTCACTCATACCCTGTGACCTTGACACTGTACATATGACTAGTGCAGGTTTCTTGCATACCTTAAGTTACAAGTATTCTTTCTATCAAGTACAATTTCCTGATTTTATCAACATTAAATTTATGACTCTTGCAAACATTATCTTTAATTTCTAAAACCTGTGACCTTGACCTTGTAAAACATTGGTAAGGGGTTAATTAGGACACACTTTTGAGGAGAATGAAATCTTTGCTTTTATTTAAATTTTCTTAATTTCAAAACTCTGGCCATTACAAAGCAGCTATAACTTAATATTTAAATACCTTGTGACCTTGTCCTAAATGAACGTACAGAACAGTACATGTCAATACACATTTCTTGTCACAATCTACTTTTTTATTTGGTTTGAAGTTTCTTGGTTACAATTTTTTTTCAAGTTAGAGAAGATTTCACCTCTCCTATACCAGTCAACGTTCTAATTATTTGCAATGAAATCTTTAACAGGTCACAATATATTTTTTTCTTTTATAGATCAGACTGAAAGAACTAGATTCACAAGTTTAGATAGTATAAATCAATTCTACAGAGCTTGAAAAAAAATTGGGAAAGTTAAAAGATAATTTCTAAACAATAAATGCCTACATACAGATAGACAGACAGACAGAGTCTAATATACCCCTAAAAGCTTCATTTAAAAGGCTAAGTTCACCATTTATAATAATAATTGTTATTACCAATGCATGATTTCAATCTATTTAAACTTCTCTACACCAACAGATATAAATTTATGTCAGGTATTTAAATCACGTGACCTGGTAACAGGTAAATATCTAGAATGAAGATCAGGAAGTAGATTGTGATGTACAGGATTATCAGGGAGGCCATGTTGGATTTAGAGGTGAGACAAGATTATATTTTGTAAATTTAATAAGTTACATTACCCTAGCTGCTGTCATTCATGACATTAATTCAAACACATGAAAAAAACACTTTATATTAATTTACAAAGAATTGCAAAAGCCTTGTTCTTCCTAATAACTAAACAAGGTGTACCGAGCATTTGTTTAATTGTATAAACACTAATCAGTATTTCCCTAGTGACTAGTGTTATTTTCCAAAATGAATTTCACAAACAATACAAAAAACTTCTATTATTTTTAAGTTACTTGAATTTCCTATAATCGTGTGATCAAAGTTTTCTTTTACTTTTAATTACAGGATCTGCTTATTGTTTGACCCAAACCCCTAGTAATGGACCCCCGTTACAGTGCCCAAGACATCCTCCTCTGTGACCTGTGTCAAACAGCTGCATTACAGAGTCATTGTGAACTTTGTCAGATTAACCTGTGTAAGGCCTGTGTAGGGAAGCATCTCTCTGACTCATCCAAGAGACACAATGTTGTACCATACAAACACCGAACTTCTAGTCCTAATTACCCAAAATGTCCAAGCCACACCCGGAAACATTGTGAACTTTACTGTGAGAAATGTGACATTCCTGTCTGTTCTACCTGTATCTCCTCTGGGAAACATAAAGGACATGATTTATCTGATGCTCTGCAGAAACTCAGTTCAAAAGCAAAAGATTTAGAAAGTGACTTGAAAGATCTGGAGAAAAGAATCCTTCCAACATTTGAGGAAGTTACTTCAGATTTAAGCTCTGAAAAATTCAACTTGGAAAAGCATTATGAGAAACTGACAACAGCTGTCACCATACAAGGAGAAGACTGGCACAGAGAAATTAATATCATTGTCAACAATCAAAAATCTGAAATTGATGAGATGAAATCTAAACACCTGACTGCTTTAAATAAACAGGAAAATGAAATCAAACAGATTACTTCTGAAGTAAAACAGAGCATAGTTTATCTGAAAAAAATACTGGACTCCAATGATGTCTCCCTTACCTCTGCATACAAATCCAGGAATGCTGAATTCAAAAGTTTACCTCCTAAAATCAATGTTTCATTACCAAGTTTCTCTCCTTATCAGATCAACACAGAACAACTCCATCAAATGTTTGGATCTCTGTCATCATTATCCATTACAACAGAACATGGCTACACAATGAAGACACCAGAAGCTGTATCCTGTCCTCCAGTCAAACCACTGCTTGATAAACCAGAGCTCATCACCACCATAGACACTGGGTATGGATATCTAACCAGTATTACCTGTCTCAGTGATGAAGAAGTCTGGACATGTGGAGATGACAAAATCATGAAACTCTACAACCTCCAGGGTAAACTACTGAAGTCAATCCAAACCAAGTCTTGGAAGTGGCCACAAGACATAGCTGTGACAAGGAGTGGAGATCTAGTTTATACTGACACTGATACAGGAACTGTAAACATAGTGAAGAATAAAAAGATACAAGAAATGATCAGACTACAGGGGTGGAAACCTCACTATGTTTGTAGTACCTCCTCTGACGACCTCCTGGTTATGATATACAGTGATGATTATAAACAATCAAAAGTTGTCCGTTTCTCTGGCTCCACAGAGAAACAAAGCATTCAGTTTGATAGTGAAGGTAAACCTCTGTATTCATCTAGTAACTTTAGTAAATACATCACTGAGAACAGGAACCTGGATATCTGTGTAGCTGACTATGGAGCCCATGCAGTAGTGGTGGTAAATCAGGCAGGGAAACTCCGATTTAGATACACGGGTCATCCCTCTACTAACAAGAGATTTGATCCACGCGGCATCACAACAGACAGCCAGAGTCAGATCCTGACAGCAGACCGTTACAACCAATGTATTCACATCCTAGATCAGGACGGACAGTTCCTCCGTTACATTGATAACTGTGATCTACAGCGTCCATATGGTTTCTGTATAGACACCAGAGACAACCTCTTTGTGGCTGAGTGGAGGAGTTGTAAAGTGAAGAAAATCAAATACATGTAAACAATGTGTAAACATAAACTGTTTGTATCTGAGATAATCTCTGTGACAGAGTGAAATAAAATTGTGAATATAAATTCAAGTATTGTGAATTGCATTAAAATGTTAAAAAAAAAATTGTTACAAAGGAGCTAAAACTTAATCATGTTAATGGTTTCATTAATGTTAACAGAAATCAGACCTGTATGATATGAAATCTGATGATGAAAAAAGCTCTTGCCTTTTCATATCTCAACATATTCAAATAACACACTGAAATTTTATATGCATGTAAATGTATTAAATTCATGAGTAAAACAAAAATTAAACCACAGATCTCCCTTTTACTGTGTGGTAATATTCTAATATGGTTTTCTTTTTCTAGACTAATTACAAAACAAAATAGGGAGGAGTGTTTTATTAAAAACATTAATAAATGTAGGATACTGTGTTCTATTTAAAACTCTGTATAATTATTTACATTTCAAATGCCTTTGTCTGAGATAAAATTACAAATTGTAAAAATACTTTTTTATATAAATTTACAGGTTCATGGTTAAAAAAAAAGTCAAACGTGGGGTGGGACAACTTGAGATAGAAACATGGCTATTAGCTCATGAATTTGCAGAATCTAAATATAAGAAGAACTGTCTGATTTTTTTTGGAATCATGACAATGATCACTCTATTGGCAAATATAAGTAATAAACAACGATTAGGCCATAATAAATAAATTGCTAGATTCTCATCCGAATTTTTTTTTTTAAATCGAGGCGGGCGGGCGGCTTTTATTTAATATTTTTTCAGTTTTGCAGATTTCTTATTGACCTGGTCAATCAGTGTAATTTATCTACAATACCCGAAAAAAAATCATAGTAAAGGTTCAATTATCTCTTACTTCACATCATCACCAATCTTTTTCAACCCATGACCCTTGTTTAAAATATATACGCATGTATTATATCAATTACTTTCTTTTCAGCTGTCAAAATAATGTCAACTTTCGCGGGATTTAAAACGAAAGTAGAATGGTAGATGAATATTGATCCCGATCAGAATTAAGACAAAGAAAAACAGAAATTAAAAAAATCGAGGCAGGGGTATAAAATCGGGGCGGGCGGGGATGAGAATTTAGGAATATTTTTATTATGGCTTTATGGCATTTTGAATAGCAATAGCTCTGATGGCATATTTTCCATGATGAAAGGCCAGCACGCATCATGGAATATGCCAGCAATGCAATTGCTATTCATAACGCCCTGTTCACTGAAAAACATTGTTCTTAAATTATACCTGCGTTGTGATGTAGGGAGTCGTGTTCTATTTATAACACTATACCTGCGTTGTGATGTAGGGAGTTGTGTTCTTTTTATAACACAATACCTGAGTGGTGATGTAGGGAGTCGTGTTAATTCTTTAACAAAATATCAGTGTAGACTTCTGCTCCTGCATCAGCTGACTTATTACTGAAAAAAAAAATAAATGGAATATAATGTATGTTACCTTACATATAATTAAATAATCAAGAATCTTGATGCTTTCTGACTGGATTCTCTTTCCTAAAATGTTCTCTCAAACCAGTCAAAGCTTTTTCAGACCAGATACATGTACTTTTTTTGGACATTGAGAAAGTCATGTGAATAACAGCACCAAGATTCCTTTTATTTTTTTCAACAGCTTTCTATCTTACAAGTTTCTTATATGATTGGAATAGAGAGTCATTAATTAATAGGAGTTATAAATGATGCATTTTATGACCTTCCTAATAAGAATTTAAATTGATCATCCTCAACACGCCTCATATGCGGCCATTCTCTCTGTCTTTGTGACCTTCAGCTGCACATCCTAATCCTGACCTTTTTTAGCTCACCTAAGCCAAAGGCTCAAGTGAGCTTTTCTGATCACATTTTGTCTGTCGTCTGTCCGTCCGTCCGTCTAGCTAGCTGTCTGTCTGTCTGTCTGACTGTCCGTCTGTAAACTTTTCACATTTTCGACTTCTTCTCAAGAACCACTGTGCCAATTTTGACCAAACTTGGTACAAAGCATCCTTGGGTGAAGGGGAATTTAAATTTTTAAAATAAAGGGCCAAGTCCCCTCACAAGGGGAGATAATCAAGAAAAGACAAAAAGGGTGGGGTCATTAAAAAATCTTCTTCTCCAGAACCACCGGGAAAGAAAAGCTGAAACTTACATGGAAGCATCCTGGTTTAGTGTAGATTCTAAATTGTTCAAATCATGACCTCCGGAGGAAGGGCAGGGCCACAATTGGGAATCAAAGTTTTATAGAAATATATAGGAAAAATCTTTGAAAATCTTTTTCTCAAGAACCACTGGGCCACAAAAGCTGAAACTCATGTGGAAGCATCCTGGTAAAGTGTAGATTCTAATTGCTCAAATCATGACCCCCGAGGGAAGGGCGGGGCCACAATGGGGAATCAAAGTTTTATATAGAAATATATAGGAAAAATCTTTGAATATTCTTCTCAAGAACCACTGGGCCACAAAAGCTGAAACTCATGTGATAGCATCCTGGTATAGTGTAGATTCTAAATTGTTCAAATCATGACTCCCGGGGGAAGGGCGGGGCCACAATGGGGAATCAAAGTTTTACATAGAAATATATAGGAAAAATCTTTGAAAATCCTCTTCTCAAGAACCACTTTGATAGAAAAGCTGAAACTTCTGTGGAAGCATTATGGGGTAGTGTAGATTCTAAATTTTAAAAATCATGACCCCTGGGGGAAGGGCGGGGCCACAATAGGGAATCAAAGTTTTACATAGAAATATATAGGAAAAATCTTTGAAAATCCTCTTCTCAAGAACCACTTTGATAGAAAAGCTGAAACTTATGTGGAAGCATTCTGGGGTAGTGTAGATTCTAAATTTAAAAAATCATGACCCCTGGGGGAAGGGCGGGGCCACAATAGGGAATCAAAGTTTTACATAGAAATATATAGGAAAAATCTTTGAAAATCTTCTTCTCAAGAACCGATGGGCCAGAAAAGCTGAAACTTATGTGCACATGGAAGCATTCTGGGGTAGTGTAGATTTCAAAATGTCTAAATTATGATCAATGGGGTAGGGTGGTGATGCATTATGTATTACAAGGGAGAAATCTGGTAAAGACTAAAGAACAGAATGGTCAAAGCTTCTCAGGTGAGCGATGTGGCCCATGGGCCTCTTGTTTAAATTTACATCACCCTTGATTTTTCAAAATGGTCATCTGGACCAACATTTTCTTAAAAGTACTGGTCCAGACAAATTTTTACCAGCCTTGCTGACAGGACCGACAGATTTCAATAAGTGTGCAACCAATACCTGACCAGCTTTGTATACCCATTTATTTATGTTATATTTTATATTTACTTTGAGATATTAATTGAAATAACAAGAAATTTGTTCATTTAGTGCTTAGGAAAATAAAGGAAGATTTTAGCTTAAAATACAAATGAAAAATTGACATACCCAAGTAAATTAATTAGCTCACTAACATGGTGGTGGATTTTAAACTCACTCATCTCTGTATGATAGGTGAATTATCAACCTACAAATAAAGGTTGAAAAGATCTTAATAATCAACCTACAAATAAAGGTTAAAAATAGATTATAATAATCAACCGTATACAAAAAAAGGTTAAAAATAGATTATAATAATCAACCGTATACAAATAAAGGTTGAAAATAGATTATAATAATCAACCGTATACAAAAAAGGTTAAAAATAGATTAAAATAATCCAACTACAATTAATTGTTAAAAAACAATAGGCCATCAGTAGAAAACATATTTTTCTGACAAGTCGACAAAAGTTAGTGACAAGTCAATATAAGTTACTGAAAAGTCAACATAAGTTACTGACAAATTGACATAAGTTACTAACAAGTCAACATAAGTTACTAACAAGTTAACATTATCATAAGTTACTAACAAGTTGACATAAGTAACTGACAAGACGACATAAGTTACTGACAAGTTGACATAAGACGATAAGTATCTGTCAGGACCAATTGATATCTCATCTGATAATTCAACATAATTTTCAGCCATTAAACGATTGCCACCACAACAAAAAGTCCTTACGGCAATTTTTTTCTAGAACAGAGCCACATAGTAATAATAATTTAATTTCATTTATTTATATGTAGAGATCTTATTCTGAATTTTAAGTTGGATCTTCTAGTTCACTAGTATTAAGTCAAATGTATAGGCCTTTTTAGAATTTGAGACCCGTTTCTTTGCTACATCTAGCATCAGGATGTCCATCCATCTGTTAAACTTTAATTGGCTTACCCATCTTTTATACACATCTTTTATCCTCTTACACCACTGATTGAATTTTATTGAATCTTCACAGATTCTCTGTTACATAGTGTCATTGTGTACCTCCTATTTTACTTTTTTGAATGGACAATGGGATTTCCCATAACAAAACATGGACACTGCCATTCTTTCTATAATATTGTTCTGTTTATACTGCCATTTTGGTTTTCAAAATAATTCGGTCCAACGTACGCACTTTGTACAGATGTTAGGTAAGAGAGTACTTCATACTGATAAACAGTCTAGATGAACTTCAAAAACAATGTGAACTCCAAAAAAGAAATCTTTGGCTCCATCTTGCATTGCGGCAAAATGGTGTCCGATGTTAACATACAATGCATTGTTGTTTAAATTGCTCTCTAAAAATATGACTGTATTATGGTAAGAATTTATTTCTTTGCTTAATATATTAATTGCCTCCTTGTTTAAAATTTTATGCCGTACTTACAATAAATATGCTTTAATTTAACTTTCAAGACACCTAGATTGTATTTACTTTATCAAAGAATGCACAATTTTCGCCGCAGAGAAGACATATTAACAGGGTCCTTTTGAGGAGAATTTTTTACGGTAACCTTAATTTTTAAAACAGTGATCTTTAAATGTTCATAAATTGATAGATTAAAGTTTGATAAATGTGTTCATGATAATATCTGTTCATATGTGATGATAAATCAGTAAAGAATGATGGTGTGAACTTACACTCTCAATTCAGATGTCATGCAGAAATAATTATTTAATAAATATGAATGTGTAAAATTCAATCAAATTTAGTTTATAGTTACTATAGATATTATTAATAGCCAGTCTCTGTAACCACTTAAACTTCGTTGCCATGCATGATCACCGATTTTGATGAAACTTCACCCTACTAAGTACTTGACACCAGAAACAAATAGCAAACAAAATTTAGTTGCTATGAGTCTCGGTTGCTATGGCAACAGCTGAAAAAGTTTGAAAAATCGAGATTTTCAGCCACTTTAAATCTTGACCGTGGCTTAATGAAAACTAAAGAACGCAAACAAACAATTCTCACAAAAACAAGACACCTTGAAGTCACTTATACTGTAAAGTAACTGTTTAGAATATATGTCTAAGTAAGTGGTAACCAAGGGTGCATTTGGAATACATCTAAATTGCTAAAATATGCTGAAAAACACTCCATATTCACTAATGGAAAGTATTACATGCTCAATCAACAACTTAAGAAAAACAATGAAAATGTTTGACCTGAAGTATATAAGTATAAGCAACATTATTCTATAAATAACTTTTATGGTTGCCATGGTAACACAGTGTAACCATGCAAAACCAGTAACTAAGATGTGGGTTAATGCAACTGTCTTGAGGAAAAACATGAAAATTCAAAACTGGCAAAATATGCATCCTTAGGACCTTGCAACACCAAAACCAAAAGAAAAAATTGGGTATATATGCTTCTTTGCAATATTTCAGAAGAAATAAGAAAGTTTCCAGTGTCCAGAAGACCAACTAAGGATAAGTTTCAGTCTATCTCTACAGATTCTATCAGAGCAGTATGTAAAGCAGTTCATGCAGAGCCACTTGGCACTACGTTGTCCTTAGATACCTCAATTATTGATCAATTTTTTTTCTCAACAGCATGTCATCGACCAGCAGATCGATGAGTATAGTGTTCAGAGAAATGACCCTTTTCTAAAATCCTGGATTCATCATGTAAAGTTGCATAAGAAACCGAGACTTGAAGATTTACCAGTCCATTCTGATTCACAAGCATTAGTTAGAAACTTCAACAAACTTATACTAATCAACAAGTTTCTTTACAGGGAAACAACTTAATTTGAAAACTTGAATCAGCAATTAGTAATACACAGATCATTCAAAGACAAGGTTTTGACAGAATAACACAGCAAGTTTGGCCATCGATCCGGGCAGAGAAACAACATCATCTCTAGTCAAAGACAGATTCTATTGTATATGAATGCACCAAGACATTGAACTGTAACAGGTGTGTGTATAGAAAAACAGTAAACCAAAAGGCACCATTAGTCAACTCTCACTTCTTCATATACACTAGAACTGGTTTGCATAGATTTCTTGACATTAGAGATGAGTAAAGGAGGCTACCAGATGTAATTGTTTTAACCAACACGTAACCTGACTGCACAGACAACACCAGAAACGTTATACAACAATTTTATCACATTGAATTCCAACTAGAATACACTCAAACTTTACTAAACATGCTAGGAACCCTGAAACCATCACAGAAACAGAACTAGTAGCTGTACATTAACCCATTAGTGTATGCTTACAACTGCATCAAGAGAGTCAACCGGAGTTTCCCCATATTTCCTTATGTTTGGACGTGAACCAAATTACCGATCGACATAGAGTTTGGTTAAAAAAAAAGAAGAAAAAAATCAGTATCCCAATATATCAGCAACTTGAAAGAAAACATGAAAGCAGCTTACGAACTAGTGAACAAAATTACAAAGAAATCACAGGAAAGACAGAAAGAGATTTATGACAGAAGAACAACAAATGCAGAAATACAGATAGGTGACAGAGTACTTCTAAACGTTGTACTGGCTGACTGGTGTAGACAGACCACGTAATAAATTGACTGATATTCATGCTTACATCAATATTAAAGATGCATCTCTAAAGATAGAAAACAACAAAGACAGAATTCTTTTCAACACATTTTCTTGCACATTACCTATGTACATTGATACGTTTAAAAAGAATGTTCATAAATATTCACAAATATGGTATCTTCAACTTTTTGCAACAATTACAAAAAACATGTTAAATATTCTACTGGTTTTAAGATAGTGTTACGGATGTCAATACTTAAATAGGCCTTTTCAATTTCAACAGCCTTCAATCTTATAAGTTTCCTTCATTGACCTTAAGTCAATGTTACATGTCTATTAAAGATGTGTTATTGTTTAAAGATAAAAAAGAAGTGATTATTCAAGGTCAGATCAAGAAGGGTCTATTTGGTGCCATATATTTTCGTTTTGAAATACTTATGGTGTGCCTAGACTCCACAAAACTGTAATTTATGATGATGTATTGCAGATGGTTTAGGTCCCGATACACTTTTAAGCAATGGTTTTTGCCGAGTTGTGACAATTGTAACTGATGTATTGATGACAAGTTGTCTTGGTACATTACGGGCACTTTTTACAATTCTATCGGGCGTGTATCCTATCGTATCGTGTATCCTGTAAAGAATAACGATGTGGATACTATACATCAGAAAATGTGTATTGCAGATGATGGTCCTCATACACCGTATTTATTTACTTGTAAATAATTGTGTGTTTCAACAAAAAGGCACCCGGAACATTAACTATTTAAGCTGGATAAATTAAATAAAATACATTAAAAACATGATACTAAATACGTATTATGCTCACGTTTCAAATGCATTCAAAATATTTAATGTATAAGAACAATCAAATGGGCAAGTTTTTGTACTATATTCAATACTTTTCATCTGATGTCGCTTTGTAGTTATAAATACATGAATGTTTATTTCTACTTGGCAATGTTACCACTATCAATGACCGTTGGTGAAGTGTTTATTTTAAAACAAATTAATACTTCCAAGAGAATGAGGAAAAAAATTCACAGCATTCAAACTTAAATGCCTATTTCAATGTGACTGGCACCCAGAGGTAAACTAATGCATCTACCGAGGATATCACACATTCAAATCATTGCATCTATCCAGGATACAATACATTTAAAGCATTAATAAAGGCCACAGTCCAATACACTTGGACTTTGGCAAATTTCTCCCAGAAACTAAAGTTTACATTCTTTTTGTAATTTATCTATCGATATTTATCCAATGATCAGAACGCTTGTTTGTTTGTTTGTTTGTTTTTTTTTTT
>PRKT01000565.1:19723-36316 GCA_003671525.1 Saccostrea glomerata | reverse complement strand
TTGTTATACTTGTATAATTATTTTTCATTGGTGTTTTCTCCAAAATTTAATAATTTTTTTTATATGTCACTGCATGAATTTAAGTTAAAAAAAAATAAAGCTAGGCAAAGATATCACTGCCTGTAGATAATTGCAATAAATACATGTATATTGAAAAAAATATACTTTCCTCTGCAACCAGACATTTGTGGGTATATTTTTTAGCAATCCCCATTTTATTTGCAATAAACAATTAAAAAATCAATAACATGCAGAAATGTGGAATTAATGACTATTTATTAAAATAATAGAACTATATCACACAATTTTATATTCCCTAATTAAGGAATATTTCATCAATACCAACACAAACAATCACATGTGCATTGCAATGGGTCATTTACATCCAACAATGAACTTGAATTTAACTTAGTTTATTCATCTCTTTCCATCGTTAGAACATGTGTTGTTCCGGGCAGCCCTACTTAACTAGATGAGTTAGATGACGGTCTTTGTTTGTGGATACTTGGGACGTACTGAGCCGTCTCTGGACGCTGTGACGTAAATGATGACGTCGGCCATGAGCCTGTGGATCCTATGAAAAAATAGATGTTTTGTAAAATATATGTTATAATGAGTTTTTAAAAAGCATTTTTTTTATCAATAATTGTAAAATATTGATGTTTGTTATATTTATTTTTCTATCACACTCCTTGAAGATAGAACTATTTTTCCACATCTATTTCCAGGAGGCTAGGGGTCAACACTTTACTCATCAGATATACTTTTTTTTTTAGATTTTTCAAAGAAACTTGACCATTTTTGTATATCTTTACATGGAACTCTTCTTCTCAAAGAGATCAATTTAGTCTAAAATAGCTACAACTACCCAACCCTCTCAAGGTTATAATTTACCAGAATCTGTACTGTGTATAGAAGATTCCATCATAGCCTTCTCTGCAGACATGGCTTCTAACTTCTCCTTGTAGAAACCATTGAAATCCAGTCTATAAATAAACAATAAACAATTAACTTTTCCTTGCAGAAACCATTGAAATCCAGTATATAAATATACCATAATCAAGTAGCTACTCCTAATTGAAAGCATTGAAACCCAGTCTATATATACACAACAAAGTAAATAACTGAACATGATTTGTTCCTAAAGAAGAACTCTTCACTGGTTTAAAAAACAGTTGAACAGGAAACTTGAATTGCTGGTACATGTACTTTTTCAATACCTGAATAGTTTATATTTTTACAAAAGAAAAAGTTTATACAATGCATTCTATTAAATGAATCTTTCGGAAAATTAAAGATCCATTGTTTCTTTTACTTTCTTACTATGTTTCCTTCCATTTCACAACTAACCTGTATAGAATGTTAAGCAGTTTCAGGTGTCCACTTTCTGAACTCAGGTCCATGATTTTCCTCAGTAAATCTATCAGTTTGCCAGAAAAGTTGTGGTCAAAGTTTGCTATTGTCCTTTCGAGGTTCTCACTGGCCATCATTAGATCTACATGCTCTGCAACAACCTATAATTTAAAAGGTAAGTACACTTATTTCCATATATGGGATTGACAAATCAAAGCAATAAAATGAAATCAATAAAAAATAATTTTAAAAAATGTTTAAAACAAGCCCACGTTTAACAAAGAAAGGAATTATGAGTAGAAAACATTATGATCAAATTGCACATCATGTATCTATTAATTTTCCAGTATTGGTATAGGTAGGTTCTTTGTCTGATTTTTAAAAGAATTCTTAACAAATTGATCAAACCAATAAGTAAATGCTTCATTCAAATAGTTAAAGATTTTAATGTTGAAATTGAAGATGGTATAAAGCTATAACCCTTGGTAAAATATACATATTAATATTATTTCAGTCAGTAACTACTTCCAATATGTCCTTTATGTATAATATATAATAATCTTCATTCTGTTCTGTGTGGTAATTTTTCATAGTAATCTATAATGTCCAATGTTCATTCATCAAGTATTGCGTGTATATGTAGGACTATTTTTGCCCAAAACTCATTAACCTTTCATCCAATCAAGAAAAGTTATCCATGGAGAAATATATCCCTGAATCAACCATCATACATATGATATATACAAGTGTTTATTAACATTGGTGTTCCCTCTGCCCACACACCACACATCCTCAAAAAACTGGAAACATTTGTCCACGTACAATAGAACCAAAACGTAAAGCAATTTAATTTTACAAATTTCAATAATGTTTCAACTATAATATTTTTAAAAAAATTCTGCAAAGTTTTATATACATCAATATTATGACTAAATGAGCTCATGGGTATTGAGGATACATTAGGTGAGCTAAGATATTCATTTGTGAGTTCACCCATTGGTGACTGGGTGAATTTTTTCAGTGCCACCCACCAGTAATTGAATCCTTTACTCATAAATTATTATAAAAGCGTATGTCTATAATTGGTACACATGTACTCATTTTCTTTTTCAATTAAATACTTACAGTCCTGTCATTTACCAGCTGTAGAAAATATTTTTAATGTTAAGAATTCTACTAACCTAAGAAAATCATATATATTTTATCCCAAATTTTAGTTTAATTTTCTTTCAATATTGAAAAAATTAAAGATAAGATTATTGTAATTTTCCTTTATAAAAAGAAAGAAAAAAGAGAATCGCTCTCACTTTTCATATCACATACTTTGTTAATATAAAAGTCAATCATTTTATTGATATTAATTTTGTTAAAACAGTTGATTTTAAGAACAGTTCAAAAATTTCTGAACAAGTCACCATACATATAAGCTGAAAAGGGGGAAAGGTTAAAATTACTATATCATGAAAATAAATGAGAAAGTCATGCTAAGAGAGACCTTTAACAAAATGTATATATTCGGTAAATATCTGGCTTGAGTTTGGATTAAAAAAGAACGAGAAATGTCTAGAACTAAGGGTTTCATATGAAGGTTGAATAATGTTATGTTAAAATAATGATACAGGTAAACTTACATCCATGTTGTATGAGAGAAACTTCTAACAAAGGTAAAGTCAATAAGTCACAAAAGTACTTCAGATGCTGATTTGGTTCAAACAATAAAATGACAGACAGGTATTTATATGAACATTTTAGAACAAGGATGTACAAGTAATACAATTTAAAAATCAGGATATACATTTTTATTGTTTATTTTCTAATTATATGACAGCTGTTTATTGAAATCTTACTTTATATTTTAAAATGCTATACAGTTAAACCTTGTTATCCTAAACTCAACAGAACCCGAAAAATATTTCAGATATCCAAGGATTCAAGATACCAAGGTTAAAATGCATAAGGTAAATGTGAATGGGAACTGGCATTACACGGCTGAAGACACAAGAACAAGAATTTGATTGTCTACAATTAATTTGTCATTTTCTCAAGTCTTAACAATTAACAAGAAAAAAATATTAAATTAAAATGTTTTGACATCTTACAGTGATATTGGTAAGTGATGATTTGAAGGAAAAAACACACCTTTGCTTTGAATTTTTCTTTGATGCCCAAATGTATTTTTTTTTTGGGTATTACACTCAATGTTGGAATAATTTCTTATTTTTTAAAATACATGTACATGAATAAAATTGTTTTTTTTAAATATGTATTACCTCTTAACTCATAGAATAATTGATAAAAAAAAGTCTTGACATTAATTTTTTTCGAATTGATCAGTGGAAGATTTAGGCAAAACACCTTTGTTTTGAGTTTCTCTTTAATGGCCTGCTCTCTGTGTTCTTTACTGGTGGCCTGTAGAGAGCTCTCTCATGTTGGTTTAATCTCTTCTTCTGTACTCAGACCTACCTTTGTTTTGAGTTTCTCTTTAATGGCCTGCTCTCTGTGCTCTTTACTGGTGGCCTGTAGAGAGCTCTCTATATTGGTTTACTCTCTAGTTCTGTACTCAGACCTACCTTTGTTTTGAGTTTCTCTTTAATGGCCTGCTCTCTGTGCTCTTTACTGATGGCCTGTAGAGAACTCTCTCGTGTTGGTTTACTCTCTGATTCTATACTCAGACCTACCTTTGTTTTGAGTTTCTCTTTAATGGCCTGCTCTCTGTGTTCTTTACTGGTGGCCTGCACAAAAATCTCTCGTGTTGGTTTAATCTCTTCTTCTGTACTCAGACCTACCTTTGTTTTGAGTTTTTCTTTGATGGCCTGCTGTGTTTATTACTGGTGGCCTATAGAGAACTCTCTCGTGTTGGTTTACTCTCTGGTTCTGTACTCAGACCTACCTTTGTTTTGAGTTTCTCTTTAATGGCCTGCTCTCTGTGTTCTTTACTGGTGGCCTGTAGAGAACTCTCTCGTGTTGGTTTACTCTCCGGCTCCACAGCTGTGCTCAGACTCAATCTCTGTTTTGCACCAATGTAAAGATACAGGTATAATAACAGACATTTCTTAATTTTTATTAGAAGACAAAGGTCTTAAACAACTGTGTGCTTTTTAATATTGAACGGACATTGATATAATATTGTACTTACTGATTAAGTGAAAACAGTTTTAAACTCTTGTAAGCTATAATCTCATTATTAATTTAATCAATAAAGACAAATCTCTGCTACCTAAAGGAAGCAAATTGTGGATCTTAAACAAAATTAACAATTTCAAAATGTTTTGAAGGTTATGGTTAAGATAAAGCAGTGTTGTGTGTATGGAGTTGGAGGATTTGGTAATGATTATGCAGTGTTACCTGTAACATTAAGCAGTGTTACCTGTATGTTTGACCAGTGTTACCTGTATGAAGTTGGAGAATGTGACACACACCACCATCAGTTTGTGTACAATCCTCAGAAGGTCGGGGTCTGTTAACATACAGTCATTCATACAAGTGTTCAGGAAGTCAGCGTGGTACGCCAACACGTCATCTATGTTTGACACCTATCAAGAAAATTGATACATGTAAAATTATTCCTAAGTTGATGTTTGATATTTCGTTTATATGTAGGGAGTTGCATAATTTCTTCAACAATTTCAAGTATAAACAGCATTGTAATGCAATTATTTTGTAAAAGACTCTTTGATTGGCTCATTAACTGATGTTTAAAGCAGTAAAACGAGCATTAACGAGCGTGAAAGCTTTTGCATTGTGACGTCATAATAGAGCAACGCAAAACACAATGCTCCGTGACGTATTTCATGTAACAAAATTCATCAAAATAAGACGTAAACAAGAAACAAAATGAATCATTAGAATGAGAATGGATTAGAATGGGAATAACTGATCTTTCAATTTGGTATTTGCGACCGTTAATGCTGATTTAACGGTCGCAAACATCCGTTTTACCAGCTCCGCTTACGCGTCGCCGGTAAAACTCAGTTTGCAACCGCTAAATCAGCATTAACTGTCGCAAATACCAAATTAGAAGATAGTTATTCCCTAATTTACAATGTTGAAGCATGTAAAATTAACTATATGTAGATACTTCTGAGGCATCTTATGCTATTTGTTTTACTGTCACTAATTCAATGATCATAATGTCTTACATTTTCCATGTTTTGCTGGAACACGAGCCAGTTTTGTTCTACCACCTCAAACATCATGTAGTACTCAAAGTTCTGGACAAAGTTGAGCATCCTCTGGCGGAGAGCAAAGGCGGCCAGGTACCACTTAGAGGAGTGGAGGGAGTACATCTTGGCTGTCTTGTTACCGATCCAAACACTATACGTCAAATAGAACAAACAGAACAATGTTAAACCCACAAACTGACAGACAGAAATAAAACACTAGTCTTTTTAAAAATTGAAGAAGGAAATAGTATCCTAGACTAACTGTTCATTGTATATCTTTCTTATAAATTTTTAAAATATATATATATTTAAATAAAAATCTAAAAAATCTAAAATAGAATAAATTTACCCAATGCTTTATAGAATAACTAAAGAGTAAATACAAAATACATCATAAAAAGTCAGTATACAAAATCACATAAATTATGAAATAACAATGTTGTTATAATATACTTACCTACAAAGTTGTCTTTCTACATGTTTACAGTAAAACAGATGTCTGAACAGCATCTGGTATCTGATAAGGGCCTATAAAAATTAACAGAAACAATTTTTAATGCATAGAATAATTTGATACAATGATTCCTACATGTATTGCATGTATTAACAAAAAAGTTTCTTAAAGCGATATTTGAGTACTAAACTATGTTTAGGTGAGGACAGAACATTTTTCTTTGGATTGGTCTCTGCAATACCAACTTTTTATTTCATTAGAAATACAATAAAATTAATAATGTGGTTACATCAAAATTGATGCACGCAGGCCTCAGAACCAGAATTTCAATTTTATGTAGCCTTACAGTGACAAGTTATCAACAGACTCCATACCTTCCTGTTAAGAACCAGAGACACTGGCCACTTGACTATGTAGTCAAAGGAGAAGTTATTAATTCCATACCTTCCTGTTAAGAACCAGAGACACTGGCCACTTGACCATGTAGTCAAAGGAGCAGTTATTAACGCCATACCTTCCTGTTAAGAACCAGAGACACTGGCCACTTGACCATGTAGTCAAAGGAGAAGGACTCGAGTCCAGACAGGTGAAGGTCAGTGGGGTCTACTTTATACTCTGTAATTACATAAAAGACAAAATTCATTTCTATGAACTGTACAAGAACCCAAATGTTTCAGGATAATACTGAAACTTTAAACGAGAATCAAGTTCAAGAAATATAACCATTTAAGACAATAAACTCAGTATTCCATGTGATCCTGATAATACAGTATATTGCTCTAAAACCAAACCTTTTTCTTTCTTTGTTTCTATGGAAAGGATTTTAAACAGCTGTGTGATAAGGTCAAATGGAAGCAACTCCACTCTACAAAAGAGTAAATTAACGGAGATTTTATACCACAATATGTACATTTCCAATGTTTTTGATCGAGATAAAATGACTAATGGTTAATTTACTTTATTTCTCCATCACTGTACTGGTTCATTGATAGGTGTGTTTAAAAAATATCATGTGCAGGGCGGAACAAATATAGTGTCAAGAAGCGGGGCTTCTAGCATATGGATTGGCAGAATGAAAACCATGTAAATATAAGGAATAACTGTCAGATTTTTTGATTTCATGACCATGATCAATCGATTAACTTGCATGATAATTTTATTCAAAAAATGTCTTCGGTGATTTTGCAAATTATCATGCAAGCCAATCGATTGATCACATCATGAAATCAAAAAATAACTAAAGACAGTTATTCCTTAAGTATATAACAATAAGTTACAGAACTTTGGAAATCTGTCAATACATCTCAGTTTTGTTGATCTTATACTCACCATGCGATCTCCTGATATGATACTGATGATGAATGGCAGCTATTTTTACTTATATCATGCTTGAACTAGACTGTTATCAATATTCACCTGAGATCATCCTTGAACTGGTCAACGTTGGCTGTACTCACCTGAGATCATCCTTGAACTGGTCAATGTTGGCTTTACTCACCTGAGATTATCCTTGAACTGGTCAATGTTGGCTGTACTCACCCGAGATCATCCTTGAACTGGTCAATGTTGGCTGTACTCACCTGAGATCATCCTTGAACTGGTCAATGTTGGCTGAACTCACCTGAGATCATCCTTGAACTGGTCAATGTTGGCTGTACTCACCCGAGATCATCCTTGAATTGGTCAATGTTGGCTGTACTCACCTGAGATCATCCTTGAACTGGTCAATGTTAGCTGAACTCACCTGAGATCGTCTTTGAACTGGTCAATGTTAGCTGTACTGGTCCTAAGAGCCAGTTCCAGTAAGGTCTCCAGACGTGTGGGGGTGATGTTCTCCATGTCTTGTCTCATCTCGTCCTCTGTCATGTCCATTAACTGGACAATAAAGTCCCCCTTGTCAACAGGAAGTAATGCTTAATGGATCTAAAATCAAAATCAAGTAATTCAAAATCTTATCATATCCAAGATTCAAATAAATCAACAGAGTTTTCCTTTACTTCTTACATAACATGGACATGTGAGAGGGGAAGCTCATTCCTCTATGACACCTGATCCCATCTCTGATGTTTTATTGGTCTGTGTTTGTGTTATTTAAATGGATTTTCGAGTTTCAATACTATTTGTTATCTTGAACTATTTCATTTTCATAAATGCAAATTCTACATTTCATATATATCAAGGGATTCCTTTGTTCCCTCACTAAAAGAATGAACAAAACATACGACTATATCTACGCAGCATTGTTAAGGCTTGAATAAGGGGGCGGGGCCTAATTTATACGGGAAAAGTTTAATGTGATGTCACACAAAAATATGACTTTTATGCATTTCTCATTATACCTGAAAATGAAATAGTTTGAAACTTTTAACTGTATTAGCATAATTAACAACAATAAAACGTATCAATGCATTAAAAAAACTTGATGGTTAAACCCTATTTAGCTGGTAATAGACAAAGCACTGATCGCGATGAACTTGTAAACATGACGTCATTTTGGTAAAAATGATGTATTTCATGTGCTGTGAGAGGAAGATTGAGGACTTTTTTAACAATGAAAAATGCGTTTTTTTATTAAGCGGAATATTATTTATCAGGTTTTAAATAGTCGATTAATACCAATGTTTATCCTTTGTTAAGTGCGATTATTCATTAATTATCAAGAGAATGTATTTTATTCATTATGTCGTGTTTTTATGTGCAGGTTACATATATTTTACAATGAGATGCTTATAAAATCGTTCTTTCGCAAAGGCATACACTTAATAAATCTTAACCATTTTTTTAATATAGATAAGGGATATTTTTCTTAACTTGAAAAGTGCTGCTGCTTTCTTTAAATCGAGGGCGTGATTTTATAAGTACACAAAATATTTGGTAAAAGTCAAACATATTTCGACATTGGCTCATTTACCTGAAAATTTAACTACCAAAACGCGAATTCTATTCAAAGCAGCAGCACTTTTCAGAAACTACAAAGTATGCAGAAACAATTAATACCTTGAATTTTTAATTTCAACTTGGGTATGCCCTTGCAATATTGAAATTTGTTCATGGCCTACATTCAGTACACGAACTATGCATTTATAACGTGACTGTCCATCGATGGGACCAAACTTCATACAGTACAGTGGGTTATACTATGCTATTTCCATAAGTATTCGAGTTCTGTGATATTGATATTAAAACAGCTTAATAAAAATAAATTCAGTTTTAAAAAGGCGGCCTTTTTTGCACGTCTATTTTCCGTTGATTTCTCATAGTAGACCTTAACAGTGCTGCGTAAACATTACATAATCCTAGCCATCAGTTTCTTCTCTTCCACTAGTAATTCTAGCAGTTACTGTAGTTTACTAGAGTACTCATATGCTTTCTCTATTTGTTCATAGTATTTCCTTTCCTTCATTGTGTACACAATTTCTTCAGCGCAGGGACATTGTACATCACGACCTGAAATTAAGTTTTTTACATACATAAAGCTTTAATATACAAACAGCTGGTTGGCATACATATGCTGTTTATGAAAATTTTCTATCATTGCATGTATAGAAAAAATACAGGTAATGAAAAAGTAATCTTTCTTACCACACAGTCGTACAACATTGAGGTATTTTCCCGTGTTGAGGATTTTGTTGGCCACCTGTTCTACAGGCTCCCGACAGATTGTGTAGTGGCCTTCCCAGTATGCATCATTGTATTCTTCCTGTAACTTCTCCTTGTTAATCGTCTCATTCTCCTCCACTAGAAATTGTCATATAAATGAAACATATGGAGATATCCAACCGTACACAATGTCATAAATCCATAAAACACTACAAAATATGACCTCCAAAAAATCAGAGATGGGTTCAAGTGTATTCAACATTTCCTCCATCACTATGAAGGTCTTTTGTTTTCAGATTCCAATTGTTCATTGTAACGGTACTTTAAACAGTTTTGTCTTGATTGGTTTTATACAGAAAAATGATTTTTTAAGTAACTCAAAAATTATAAAAATCTTTTAAAATTCAATTGCCTCAGAGTAAGGGTCTGAGATGATTCCTTTATAAATCCACTTCTCCAGAATCTCAAAGTACGGGACTGAGGCCTGTAGAAAAATTAATTACTGTAGATTCCTTAGATGTACTCTTAGCGAGTACTTTTTATCGTGAACTGGCTTTTTCATGTCAAAACGCGAGAATAATATTTCGCAAATGGACAGCTGATCGACAGAATTTACATGGATTACAGCACCATAAAAATAACCAGAAGTCTCTTTTGAGACTGAAGCTCTACTGGTTTGTACTTATAGCAAAGGAAGAGAAAAGTACTTTAGCTTTTGGGAATTGAAACTTTACACCAGCAATAAATAGAATAATGATCCTTGATAAAAATCTCTTCATGTTCTTAGTGTAGTCTACTTGTGTGCCAAGTTATATTGAAATCAGACCAAAACTGTAGGAATAGTAGCATTTTGAAAGAATTTCACAGAAATTTCTATTTCTAGTAACCACGGCAACACCGTTCATCGAAATCAAAAACCAATATGTAGAATTATGTATCTTAGTGCAGTCTACTTGTGTGCCAAGTTATATAGAAATCAGACCAAAACTGTAGGAGGAGTAGCATTTTGAAAGAATTTCACAAAATTTCTATTTTTAGTAACCACTGCAACACCGTTCATCGAAATCAAATTCAAAAACCGATACACAGAATTATGTGTCCTAGTGTAGTCTACTTGTGTGCCAAGTTATATTGAAATCAGATCAAAATTGTAGGAGGAGGAGCATTTTGAAAGAATTTTACAGAAATTTCTATTTTTACTAACCATGGCAACACCGTTCATTGAAATCAAAAAACCAATACACAGAATTATGTATCTTAGTGTCTTCCATTATGATTATTTTTTACTTATGTGACCTTTTGGTTTCAATACTATTGGACAATAATTTCAAAGTTGAAATACATGTATGACTTAGATTACATTACCCGACTAATCCACTTGTCTTGTCATGGAAGAGACTCAACACTGCCCCTCCTATACACTCCCCCTGTAAACATGAATAAAACATTGAAGAATGTTCATAGAATAATTGGCCCTTCTTAAATAACATAAACTTTACATGAGACAGTTGCATTGGATTCAAAAAATAATTTTCTGTAAATGTGTGTCAGAAAAGAAATTTTAAAAAGTACATATATCTGAAATCACCCAACCATGGCTAAATTATTCTCCAGGTATGTTTAAATTTTTATTTCTGTTTTAAATAGACTAAGTTTTAGATATTTGTCAATTCAAAAAAACTTTAGTAAAACTATACACCTTATTGACAGAGTTTGCCACAGAAGCCAAAATGTCCAGTGTCTTCATGGTCGGCTGAATGTAAAACCACAACTTTTGTAAACTCAGGTTACCCTGTCAGAAGAAAAATAAATCAGCATTCTTCAACACACTACAATGATTTTAATTATTGTTTATACTAAACTGTGAATGCACTGTCAAACAATAAAATATTACTGTGAAGTCAGTAATATCTAATAGCTTTTCCTCGTTTTCATGGTAAGAAGAAAACAACAAATTCATGCTCCACCAAAAAATACATAAAGACTTAAGTGTACAGTTTCTTTTCCAACCAAATGAACAAATCTTCTCAATGCCATTAACTTTTCTTAAAACCATGAAAACTTGAACTCAGTTTACATGTAAAACTTGGTAATTTTTTTTTATTTTTAAAACATGGAATTGCAAATGATTTTCACTAACCAGTCTGTACTGGTGTTCCAACTTTGCTGCAAGAACCATGTAATCCTGGAAAAAATACAAAAAAAAATTCTTAGTACATATTTTATATTAAGGACAGAATTCATGTGTTATAGAATTTTACATTTCATAGATGTCTCTCTGAACTTTGTGACCTTGACCTTGTCCTAATGACCTTTGCTTGAGGTCATGTCATAATATCCTTTGATCATAATTAACGCACCTATGACAATAATATGTACGATCTTTAAAGCTACTTCATGATAAAACTTTATTATTAAAAATATTTTTTCACTCATATTCTATGACCTTGACCCTGTGCAAATGACAAGGGTAGGTTTGTTACATACCCTCGGGTCTGTAGGATCATTTGTGTCAAGTACAATTTTCTGATTTTATCAACATTAAAGAATGACTATGGCAAGATCTTTAGAATTTCTAAAATATGTTACCTTAATCTTGTTAAAATAACTTTGAGTAGAGTTGGGACATACTTTTCAGTCAAATGCAACCTTTGACTCAGCTAGAAGCTTTAACTGAATTTTAATTTAAATTTCAAAACTGTGGCTATTTCAAGGCATCAATAACTCAATACTTAAATACCCTGTGACCTTTTCCAGATTGAACTTATTATTTTTGGTAGTTAAGAAGATAATGTCTAGACAATAAATGCCTACATACACCTAGTCAGACAGATACATATAGAGCAGTTTAATAAACCCCCAAGCTTCATTTGCAGGGGATAAAATAACCATCTCATTCCTGCAATTCCCAAACAATAATTTTACTCTCCACTGGATGATAATGCAGATATAGACATCTCAGGTATTTAAATTGCGTGACCTCGTGACAGGTAAAAATATAGAATGAGGACAAGGTAGTAAATTGTGCTGTACGGGATTGTCAGGGAGGCCATGTTGGATTTTTGAGGTGAGAAGAGATCATATTTAGTAAATTTAATGTTACAAGATATTACTCTAGATGTTGTCATTATTGACCTCAGGTGAAATTAAACACATTAATTAAAATACATGCAAGAGTCATTTTATATTATACTATATATATTTATATTTTGCTAAATTGTTTTTTGGGGGGGGGTAGCCATGATGGATTAAGAGGTGAAACAATCATATTTAAGATATAACATATTGTTAAGTACATTACTGACTAGCCGTTGTCATTCATGACATTAAATTAAACACAAGAAAGTGGCACTTATGATGATACTTATGATATCAATTACAAAGAATTGCAAACATAATGTTCTTCCTCATAAATACATAAGGTGTACAGAGCATCTTTTTTTTGTTAACACTAATCAATATTTCCCTACTGTCATTTCCAAACTACTTAAAAATCTTAGAATTTCACCAGAAAAACCTTGAACTTTTATTGTCTTTTCATTACAGGGTCTGCTGATTGTTTGACCCAATCCCCAGTAATGGATCCCCGTTACAGTGCCCAGCACATCCTCCTCTGTGACCTGTGTCAAACAGCTGCATTACAGAGTCATTGTGAACTTTGTCAGATTAACCTGTGTAAGGCCTGTGTAGGGGAGCATCTCTCTGATTCATCTAAAAGACACAATGTTGTACCATACAAACACAGAAAATCTACTCCTAATGTTTACTACCCAAAATGTCCAAACCATACCCAGAAACATTGTGAACTTTACTGTGAGAAATGTGACATTCCTGTCTGTTCTACATGCATCTCGTCAGGAAAACATAAAGGACATGATTTATCTGATGCTCTGCAGAAACTTAGTTCAAAAACAAAAGATTTAGAAAATGATTTGGAAGATCTAGAAAAAAGATTCCTTCCAACATTTGAGGAAATTACTTCAGATTTAAGCTCTGAAAAAGTCAACTTGGAAAAACATTATGAGAAACTGACAACAGCTGTCACCAAACAAGGTGAAGACTGGCACAGAGAAATTAACATCATTGTCAACAAACAAAAATCTGAAATTGATGAGATGAAATCTAAACACCTGGCTGCTCTAAATACACAGGAAAATGTAATCAAACAGATTATTTCTGAAGTAAAACGGAGCATATTTGATCTGAAGAAAACACTGGACTCCAATGACTTCTACCTAACCTCTGGGTACAAATCTAGAAATGCTGAATTCATGAGTTTACCTCCTAAAATCACTGTAGCATTACCAAGTTTCTCTCCTCATCAGATCAACACAGAACAGATCCACCAAATGATTGGTTCTCTGTCAGCATTATCTATTACAACAGAAGAACATGGCTACACAATGAAGTCACCAGAAGCTGTATCCTATCCTCCAGTCAAACCACTGCTTGATGAACCAGAGCTCATCACCAACATAGACACTGGGTATGACTGTCTAACCATTGTTACCTGTCTCAGTGATGAAGAAATCTGGACATGTGGATTAGACAAAGTCATTCAACTCTACAACCTTCAGGGTAAACTACTGAAGTTAATCCCAACCAAGTCTAGGAACATACCACATGACATAGCAGTGACAAAGAGTGGAGATCTAGTTTATACTGACCCTAGTACAAGAACTGTAAACAAAGTGAAGAATCAACGGATACAGGAAGTGATCAGACTACAGGGGTGGACACCTTTCGGTGTCTGTAGTACCTCCTCTGGTGACCTCCTGGTTACTATGAGCAGTGATAAAAGTGAACCATCAAAAGTCGTCCGTTACTCTGGCTCCACAGAGAAACAAAACATTCAGTTTGATAGTGAAGGTAAACCTATGTATTCATTTGGTGACCTTAAATACATCAGTGAGAACAGGAACCTGGATATCTGTGTGGCTGACAGTGGAGCCCGTGCAGTAGTGGTGGTTAATCAGGCAGGAAAACTCCAATTTAGATACACTGGTCATCCCTCTACTACCAAGGGATCATTTAATCCATTCGGCATCACAACAGACAACCAGAGTCAGATCCTGACAGCAGACTGTGACAACGACTGTATCCACATCCTAGATCAGGACGGACAGTTCCTCCGTTATATTGATAACTGTGATCTAACGTATCCATGTGGTTTATGTGTAAACACCAGAGACAACCTCTTTGTGGCTGAGTATTGCAGATCTAAAGTGAAGAAAATCAAATACATGTAAACAATGTGTAAACATAAACTGTTTGTAAAAGAGATAATCTCTCTGTGGCTGAGTTAAATAAAATTGTGAATAAAAAATAAAGTACTTCTGAATTGCATTAAATAGTAAAACATTAATTAATTGTTACAGGAGCTAAACTAGAAATATGTCATAGGACATGAATGCCCCGCCGAGGATATATTAGTATCCGAAGCAAGTCTGGTAGCTTTCATCCCTAAATGTATCATCAATGCAAGTTTGCTTCAGGTAAAGCTTATAGTTACTAGGAAATAAAAAATGTAGGTCAGATCCAGCATCCAAAGCAAGTCTGGTGGTGTCCCTCCCTAAATGCATCATCCATGCAAGTATGGTTTATGTAGGGTTTATAGTTCCTTGGGAAAGAAAATATAGGTCAGATCCAGCATCCGAAGCAAGTCTGGTAGTGTCCATCTCTAGATGCATCATCCATGCAAGTATGGTTCAGATAATGGCTTATAGTTCCTTCGGAATGAAAATATAGGCCAGATCCAGCATCCGAAGCAAGTCTGGTAGTGTCCATCCCTAGATGCATATCACTTATGCAAGTTTGGTTCAGGCAGGGCTTATAGTTACTTGAAAATGAAAATATAGGTCAGATTCAGCATTTGAAGCAAGTCTGGTAGTGTCCATCCCTAGATGCATCATCCATGCAAGTTTGGTTCAGGCAGGGCTTTTAGTTCCTTGGGAAGAATGAAAATATAGGTCGGATCCAGCATCAGCATAGTGTCCATCCCTACATGCATCATCCATGCAAGTTTGCTTCACGAAGGGCTTATAGTTACTTGGGAATGAAAATATAGGTCACATCCAGCATCCGAGGCAAGTCTGGTAGTGTTCATCCCTAGATGGATCATCCATGCAAGCATGGTTCAGGTAGGGCTTATAGTTACAGTCCCTGAAACGTTCTACTTTCCCATTTTTCCGTTCGCTCACCGTTCGTTTACCGTTCGTTCAGCGTTCGTTCACCGTTCGTTCAGCGTGCGTTCACCGTTCGCTCTTCGTTCACAGTATTGCGTTCACCGTTTACCGTGCGCTCCCGTTCACCGTTCACAAAACGTTCACCGTTCGCTCTTCGTTCCGTTTACTTTGCGTTCACCTTGCGTTCACCGTTCACTTATCGTTCAGTCTTCATTGTCATTCGGAACTCCGAAGTGAAAGGACTTATCTTTTTGATGGTAAGGATTTACATGTTTTTTAATTAAATAACTTAGATATCGTGTTTAAAGAATAATTATTTCATTGCAAAAATTATCCATGATATTTCTATTTCTATTATTATAAGTCAGCTGTTACTTATTTCATGAATTTTCCCTGGAAAATAATTAATACATGAAGAACTTCATGTATGTAGAACGATGCTATAATATTAAATTCAAAAAAAGGGCAATGTACAAATGCTTCACGCACGGCATCCATTTGATGTAATTTTAAAGAGGACAAATTATTAATGGATGTATAATAATTAATCCAAGTCTTTTACAGAACAAAAATACATAAAAAAAAAATTATTTCTACAGTAACACGTATTTAAACTACATGTAGGTTTAAGAATTATGAACGGTACTGCAAATATTCAGTTAATTAAATATCTTTAGAGCTAATTAAATTGATGGTGTGGTTTTAAATTTTAGAAAAGACCAACTGTTTAAAACAGTCTATTATTAGAGAAGAAAAATTCCGTCCTTCTCCGTACCTTATTATATTTAAAAATATCTTTTTTGCTATTCAGTATAATTACCCCCCCCCCCCCCCCCCC
>PRKT01000565.1:0-19712 GCA_003671525.1 Saccostrea glomerata | reverse complement strand
CACCCCCCCCCGTGTCTTTTCTCCCGAAATAAAATTCTTACTGAGTTTTTTCAGTATATTTTAATCAATATGGAATTTTTATTGTAACAAAAGAAAATCTGCCATAAAACCAACATCAAACAGTCATTAAACAAGAGTATTTTAGTATAAACTTGTGCCGACAGTAGTATTTTAAATTGGCAGGGAATATGTTTCACATTCAATTAAAACTTAATCCTTCCAAGTATATATTCGAATTTTTTTTTTTCTGCAGGAATGCAAAAATCAGATCTAGAAATGATAGGGAAAAATATTAAAATTTCTGGGAATACTAAGTGACTCCTTGCCTTCGGCATGTTCGGTGAAACGCGATTTCCACACCTCCACTGTGTCGAATTATTTTGATTGACAGCACAAGCACGCTACTACAAATATAGCACGGACTTCCTGTGAACTGTGTGAACTTGATAATGGAAAATAAAAGTCAATGATTACTGTCAAATGGATTATTACTTTTATTATACCTTTATTACCTTTATTGCTTGGAATATTTAGGAAAAATAATTAGAATTTTTATTTGATAAACATATATCTGAGGATCGAGGGGGTTATCTCTCTCTCTTACTCTCTCTCTCTCTCTCTCTCTCTCCCTCTCTCGTACATTTCTCTGTTCAATAAAAACTATGACAACACATTACTTATTTAGTTTTGAAAATTTAATCTACACATGTATTACAAATAATTTGAATGCCTCTTTCCAACATCTTGACCGAGTATAATCACGGCCGGGAAATGTCTACAGATACATGAAGAAGTTAGCTAAAATAATCGTCATAAAAGAATAAAAAGGCACATAAATATATAATATTTTGCAGTAGAATTTAAATAAAACGAGAATTTTTATGCAGTAGGATAACAGTCAATGTCAACAGATAATTGTGAATAAAAAAAAATCCGTTATTTTACTCAGAATCGCTTTGGCACGGAAATACATGTACGGTTGTTTCAACCCCGTACAATGTAATTAATTCATTCTATAAGTAGCAGTTTTATCTTCAAAAGTCCACATTATTTTATTAGTGAAAAGAATAAGCATAATTATTTACTATATAAGTAGATTACTTTATTTTTTAAGTACACGCGACACAAATACGCGTTTGACGGCGATTAAAATCATGTTATTAAAATGTCGATTTAAACATAGATATGTGCAGAAAAAAATGTTTTTATTCATTTATTAATTTATTTATTTATTTATCTATTGTTTATATCAGTAGTAGTTTTATCTTCTAAAGTCCACATTATTTTATTAGTTAAAAGAATAAGCATAATTATTTACTATATAAGATTACTTTATTTTTTAAATCTACGCGGTAACAAATACACGTTTGACGGCGATTAAAATCATGTTATTAAAATATCGATTTAAATATACGTATGTGTAGAATTTTTTTATTATTATTTATTTATTTATCTATTTATTTCTCTTTTGTTTATCTATTGTGTATTTATATTTATTTTTGACATTTGAATTATAGAATAAAAGAATAATTTCAATACAAGGAAAAGACCGAAGGCATTCCGAAAAAATCGTTCATGTTGCGTTCACCGTTCGTTCACCGTTCACTTTGCGCTCGCGTTCGCGCTCCGTTCGCGTTCTGCGTTCACTCACCGTTCACCGTTCACACATCGTTCACCAAGTTGCGTTCACCGTTCGCACATCGTTCACTCACCGTTCGCTCTGCGTTCGTTCACCGTTCGTTCACCGTTCGTTCAGCGTTCGTTCACCGTTCAGGTGGGAAAGTAGAACGTGTCAGGGACTGTACTTGGGAATAAAAATATAGGTCACATCCAGCATCCGAAGCAAGTCTGGTAGTGACCATCCCTAGATACATCATCCATGCAAGTTTGGTCCAAGTAGAGCTTATAGTTCCTTAGAAATGGACCTGTTCCAAAAACTTTAACCTGGTCACTCATCTGGAAAATGTAGGTCAGATCCAGCATCCGAAGCAAGTCTGGTAGTGTCCATCCCTAGATGCATCATCCGTGCAAGTTTGTATCAATATGTGAAGTTTGATAACACCATCTTGAATGGTATGCTTAAAACTTAGCTAAACACTTATTTAAGAAAAGTGAGGTCAATGTCAAAGGAAAGGTCAAGGTCAAATAATGTTGATGCAGTTGCATAGCTCTCATCAATATCTATCAGCATATGAAGTTTGATGAAAATATCTTGGATAGTTTCTTTGAAACTTAGCTTTGAATAGAGCTAAACGCAAAGTGTGATGGAAGACGGACATGACAAACACTATATGCCCCAGCCTTATTCATGGCGGGGCATAAAAATTGATGGTGTCATTAATGATAACAGAAATCAGACTTGTATGATGTGAAATTTGATAAACACTTTTTTCATATTTCAACATATGCAAATAACTCACTATAATCATGATAATGCTTAGAGCTGAAACGAATACCATAAATCAACATTCGAATATTCGTGACTGTTATTCGATTCGTATTTGAACATTCGGTACTTAAATAAAAGAGTTATGCCTTTTCATTTAGTTGCAAATCCTATTGTTTAATACTATATATCTATGTGTTTAAGAGAAACGTCTGTTCAAAGTCGTTTGACATGTACAATGTACATTAGGACTTGCGTTTATGTTCAAGAAAAGAAACACCTAAATTTGAAAATGAACCTTTATCAACAATCATAAGCCTTTTTAATTCTTTACATTAGGTCATTGTATTGCATTCCGATTACGTAAAACGCGCTATCACCAAAGCAGCAGGTGCTCGCTATGTTTTACTTTTATGTTAATAAAACAAAAATCGGTCCGTTTCCGGAAACGTCCTGTAAATTTTTATATCTATATTTAAATTTATAATGTATATTTTTCATATACTGACACGCAAAAGAAACGCAACAAGCAGTTTTTTATAAATGTTTGATTTTTTATCTTATGATTTTCAAAAGCGAATAAAGTAAGGCTAGATTCACTTTTCAGAACATCAGAGATTTGATAAAAATGTTAAATGTTTATCTGTTCACTTTACTACGTAAAATATGACTGTTAAAACACCCCCCTCCCAGCCATTCAAGTAAAACTTGCAAGACTGCCCTAAACAACAATTGCAGCTTAGTTTCTACGATACAATAGGTTCAATAATATCGAGATCTCAGCGAAGGAATTATTCTTTGACATTTTTAAATGCCCGTTTTTCAGATAAGTAGGTCGAATTTTCTCTAACTTAGAGCAGTGTAGTCACCCTTGGACTTCCGGTACAAGGACTGTCCTTAATGCATATGATACGTAAGACCATGTTGAGGCGAAATGTAGTGAAATTTCGCATCAGCAACTCTCCATCAACTTTACATTAAAATATTCCGACTAGAGCAATGGAATTGCGTAAATAAGCCATTTTCAAGTAGCCTTAGCATTGTTTCGGGAAACGAAAGTAGAGTTTATTTTTTGAAATATTGCTGTATTACTTATGATGAACAGTAAAAACCCCTTAAAACTCCATAATATTGCCAAATGTTTTGTTAAACATGCAATTTTTGGTTTCCGTTAAGCAGACTAAAACTTGACTTCCGGTTATGGTATGGAAATCGTTCAACCGTTAATATACTGATATTTACCAAATTGAAGATATTCATAATTTTAAGATACAAAATTCTTTACTTTACATAATTATTTCCCCCTAAAATAGGGTGTTGCGTTTCTTTTGCGTGTCAGTATATATGATTTATGCAATTATTTATAGATTATAAATGTGAACAATCGATTCTGTTTTTTGATCTGGAAAATTTTCTCCGCACAATATAAATCTTTTATTACTTTCGATAAGCATGGCGGTCAATGTCATAATTATATCTAATTTAAATCTGAGATACATTAGGTTAATGAATGTTTGGCTTGAAGATGATTAAATAACTTTGGCGTCGTGTCTTTATCAGGCCAGTAGTACCATGTGGACAAAGTTTACAACCTGTCTTACACCTGTATACATGTATTTGCTTTCGTTTGCTTCTTTTTCCACCGTGATCAAAAACTTAGTGGGTAGGCCTACACAATTTATTGCATGAAATACGGGTATTACACATGTGACCGAATATTCGAATACAAATTTTCCATTCGCATATTCGTGAAAAACTATTCATTCGCGAATGTTTGAACATCCGTTTCAGCTCTAAATTAATGCTACATGTGTTATATACATGTAAATGTATAAAATACATGGTTAAAATAAAAATTAATTAATAAGTCTCACTATCAATTGTGGTAATATTCTAAAAGGTTATTTTTTTCTAGACTAAGTACACAATAGAATAGGAAGGAGTGTTTTAATTAAAACATTAACTGATGTAGGATGCTGTGTTCTATTACTAGCACTAAAGTCTGTATACTTACTAAATGTAAAAATACATAAATCATGTAAATCTACTGGTTTGTGGTTTAAAAATATTCACATGCAGGGCAGCACAAATAGAGCCAAAATCAGGGCTTTTTACATGATTTAGCCAATTAGTTCTTGGATTTACAAAATTAAATTTCTAAATATAAAGAATCAATATAACTGTCTGATTTTTTGGATTCATGACATTGATCAATCCATCAAGCTATTGGCAAAGAATGCAAATAAAAGTAATAAACAACAATTAAGCCTTATTTGGTGAACACGGCATTATCAATAGCAATAGCTAGCACGGATCATGGAATATGCCAGCAAAGCAAGTGCTTTTCATAACGTCATATTCACTGAATAACATTCTTTATTTCTTAAATACCTGTGTTGTGATGTAAGGAGTCGTATTCTTTAACAAAAATCAGTGTAGACTTCTTCTAGATCTGCTCCTGCATCAGCTGACTTATTACTGGAAAAAAAATAAATAGAATGAAGGATATGGAGATAACCAAAGTATGTTATGTATAATGTATGTTACCTTACATATAATTAAATAATCAAGAATATTGACTGCATGGATTCTCTTTCCTGAAGTGATTCTCAGACATTTAGTCTGACGTCAAATGTTCTCTCAGACCATTCAAAGCTTTATCAGACCAGATACATGTACCTTATTTTGACATTTAGAAATTCATATGAACAACACCAAGATTCCATTTATTATTTTCAACAGTCTTCATTCTTACAAGTTTCCTTCATTAGCATGATTAGAATAGAGAGTCTTTAATAAGAGATATAATTAAATGACATAATTTTACTTTGCTGTAAGAATTTAAATTGACCATCGTCAACACGCCTCCTATGCAGCCAATCTCTCTGTATTTGTGACCTTCAGCTGCACATCCAGATCCCGACCAATTTTTTTTAAAATGGCCATCTGGACCAACATCTTTCTTAAAAGTACCAACCCAGTAAAATCTTTACCAGCTTTGCCGACAGGACCAATGGTTAAAGACAAAACATGCAACTAGTACCTGACCATCTAGAGCTGTATACTGATATACTGTAAATGTAGTACTTGAAATAGGGGGCTTCATATTTTAGCGGCTTTGGAGCAGACAAGGATGCGCCAATTCATGAATACCACTAAGAAATCATTTATCATGAAATAAAATATATGGCACGAACATGTGTATCTCTAATTCATGATTATGCCAAAAACTTCATATCCATTGATTGCTCTAATTTTGAATTCGCCAAATTATGTATACATGCAGTATTTATTTATATTTACTCTGAGATATAACTTGAAATTAAACAAATTTGTTCATTTTGTGTATAGGAAAAGAAGATTGTAGTTTAAAATACAAGTTAATAATTGACATACCCAAGTCAATTAATGAGCTCACTGACATGGGGTGGATTTTAAACTCACTCATCTCTGTATGATAGGTAAATAATCAACCTACAAAATAAAGGTTAAAAAGATCTTAATAATCATGATAATCAACCTAAAAATAAAAGCAAAAATAAGATTATAATAATGAACCGAAAAATTAAGGTTAAAATAGTTCATAATAATTAAACAACAAATAAATGTATGTTTAAAACAATTATAAAAATCAACACAAACGTTGAAAACTAATAGGCCATCAATTGAAAACATATTTTTTCTGACAAGTTAACATCAGTTACTGACAAGTTGACATAAGTTACTGACAAGTCGACCTAAGTCACTGACAAGTTGTCATAAGACGATAAGTATCTGTAAGGACAAATTGGAATCTTATCTGATCAGTCAACATAATTTTCAGCCATTAAACGATTGCCACAACAACAAACAGTCCTTATGGCAATTTTCCTAGAATAGAGGAGTTGCATTATAAAGATGCGACGCTGCAGACGGTGAATGTTGTCGCAGATTTTTTTTTGTTTTTTTTTTTTTTTTGTTTTACATGTTTGACTTTTTTTCATGTGTTTTACGTTTTGCCACATCTAGCTTTTGTCATGGCTCTTGAACATTGTAATAATAATTTAATTTAATTTATTTATATTTAATTTTGAATTTTAAGTTGGATCTTCTAGTCCATTGCTATTAAGGGGGATGTACAAGCCATATTGGATCTAGTCTGGTGTGAAATAAGAAATACCAAGAATGTGCTTAATACTCTACTAAACTAGCCCAAAGTTACTCAAAGTGATAATGCACTAATTACATACTGTTAGAGACCAAAATTAGTAAATAATTAAGTTTATTTTGTTTTAAATTAGGAGGAAATTAATCATGTTAGAACTGCGCAGCTACAGCATTCACGAGATGAAAAATGCATTGAAAATGGTGTTAGTTTGATTCATTGATAATATGGCTACAACCATTTGTTTCCCTTTCTACTTGTCATTATCCATAATTCTTGAAAATTTGATTTTTCACATGGGTGTCTTCCTGAGGCCATGTGTTTATTTCGTCCGCCATTCCTCTGTCATACAGAGTTCGAATAACATTGATTTTGGAATAAATGCGACCCTAATAACATCAAGACAAGAAATTACTAAGTTATAATCATTAGGTAATATTACTTACTACTTTTATTTGTTGCATCGCTTCGCCTGATTAATGAAAAAACTTGATTTTAACCCCACTCCAGCAAATCGGGAAAAACTGTTCTGTTTACAGCTCGAGTTTCCTCGTTAATATTATTACACTGAGCACGTGGTTGGCATGTGCATATATCTGCTTTGGATAGATGCGTTTATTACCATGATTATATTTAATTTTTCATGGAACAAGTCTTAATAATTTGTTGGTTTCTTTAAAACTCAAGAAAAAAGATAAAAAAATATCCTAAACATATGTTTTACAGTGGGTCTCTTTTTCTGTGGCGATAGAAGTTATTTTGAAATGGGGCACTGCAAGGAGGATGCTTAGCATTTAATTTGAAAATGTTAAACAATATGCGGTGCATGAAAAAACAAATTGTAATTACATGTCTTACATTCGAAAAGTTGGTACATATGTCTATTTTGTTTAGCAGTTAGATAGAAAGAATAGGAAGTTATAGGATTTCCTTCAGGCACCTCACATAAATAGCTTGATTGTTTGCAATGACCCACACATTGTATGGAGTAATGTTTGGACATAAAAACGCATCATGTCTCATTATGTTGACAACGTTGTAAGCTCTCGCTTATTGAACATACGAAGCTTAAAAATATATTGAGTTCTTTCTTTGAAATTTAGAAGCAAGCACAATGTTTGACTTCAAAAATTTTGCATTACTAAGTATGTGATGGAACATCTACTAGCCTTGTAAGACCATTTGTTATAAAAATTTTGGTTGCCCTCTCTCCCGATCTACTGCCTAGAAATGGCCCGACTCAATTTTATTTTACATCCAATTACACGATATATTTTTTTCTTCCGTCACCAATTATGTTTAAATTTTAAGGATTTTTTTCCTCACCTATAAATACGGACCCAATAATTTTTCCCAGAGTTGGGAGGACCACCAAACGTTATTTAAAAGATGATATAAAATATTTAATAATGTTGATTTTTTCTTTGCTTTGTAAAATTGTAATTTTGACAATATGGGCAAATAGAAAAAAGTGTTTTATTCATTAAATCTCCTAGCCCACTCTGAATGATTTTATTCCTTTTCAAATGTTGCTCCGCTGTAATAAAAATTGCAAATGTTTATTTGACAGAGTATACGGGGTGGGGGTGATCAAAAAGTAAACGATATCTTAGGTATTTGATAGTTATATTATTGTTGAAATATTCAAGTATTTTTCAAAGTGTAAATTGGAGATCTTTGATAGCATATTGCTTAATTAAAAACACACCCCTTTTCAAACTTGCTTTCACCAGGCAACATAACAAGTATCATATTCAACCATCTGCCTTCCTTCACTTAAACGATCAATCCAATTATTAATTGAATTTAGAGGAACTCATTTATCTTAATAAACTATGAACAAATTCTTATACGTTACTTCAAAGGCATTTTTAAGATATACCATGATATTTTAGTCGTTTGTTGAACGAGTATTTTTCGTCACAAGTACCTGCATATTGACGTCATTTTCACATTGTGAGCAAAACTTTATTCAGCATATGCTATTTATAGAACTTGTGTGTGCCCCAAATTTGTTTCTAATCTAAATTGTGGTTTTGTAGATAAAGAGATAGTTCGAGAACTTTTTGATCACCCCTCGTACTAGTAGGTACTAACACAAGGTCATTCACATCGATTTTATGTGTTTAATTTCTTTGTATTTCATTGGTGATAATTAAACTTTTGATAGATATTATATAAAGTAATCTGTGGCAATCTTACAAACTCTTAATTTTTAACTTTGATGGTGCTCATTTTTCCTTAACTGGAATCAAACAGTTTATATCAATACGTACACTATTTAGCAACTGTTCGATAATAATACTCAATAAATTACTTCAAGCCACACTATAACACATTTCCTCTTTTAAAAGTGTTCATATTATTTGAAACATTTTGCAACTCTAATTCTCTTCTACGTTTAAAGATTGTTATGTCCCTCCATATTAAGAAGAGGTCTGGAAAACAAAATTCTGTGCTAAAAATAGACCACGTGCTGCTATCAATGAACTACTTTCATGGTTCTTTACACTCTTTTTGAAGACAACGATACCTTGTTTTGAACTTGATATTATCATTTAAAAGTGCAAGATTTAGGCATTTTCTCAACAAATGGTTGTAGAGAGAACATTAATGCACAGTTCGCGTATTTTTTTTTTTTTTTTTTTTTTTTTTTTTTTTGATTTTTTAAGGCTCTTCTGAATTCTGTAGCTGCGCAGTTCTAAGGAGCATATGAAAAGCATTTTTCTGCAAAAGTGTAGATTATATATGCACAATATGCATTCATTTAAGCATATTTATTGTATCTTTATCATAATGACTTAAAATTTGATCAAAATATAATGTACTTTAGTCATTTGAAGAAATGTTTACATTTTGTTCTCACTGCACTAAAGGTGGCCGTACATCCCCCTTAAGTTAAATGTATATGCCTAATTAGAATTTGAGACCCGTTTCCTTGCTACATCTAGGATCAGGATATCCATCTGTCTGTTATGCTTTGGCATACCCATCTTTCATCCGCAACTCCTCTTACACCACTGATTGAATTCTATTGAAACTTCACACATTCTTTGTTACATAGTGTCATTGTGCAATCCTATTCTACGTTTTGAATGCACATATATTTCGAATTTCCCATAACAAAACTTGGACACTACATGTACCATTATATAATATTGAAGGGTATCCATCAATCAGCCGCAAAAAAATAATGGTACTTTCACAGATTCTTTATTATACATAATGCCATTGCACACCTTTTATTTTATTGTTTGTTCTGACGCTTATTTCGTCTGTTTACATTGCCATTCTGGTTTGCTAAATAATTCAGTCCAACGCACTTTGTAAAGATGTCAACTAAGAGAATACTTCATAATGATAAACAGACCAGATAAACTCCAAACCCAGCGTGAAGTCCAAAAAAGAAGTCTTTGGTTCCATCATGCATTGCGGCAAAATGGTGTCCGATGTAAACAAACAATGGATTGTTGTTCCCTCTCTGTAAATATGTGACCGTATTACGGCTATATTTTGTAAACTGTGACTTTTTTTTTTACATTTTTGTTGAATAAACAATTTCACTTCTTAAATTATTAAGTGGATATTGACTCATTTATTGCTTTGTAATCTTGCCTAGTAGTAATTTTGGATACACAACATCGGCTTCAATACTGCCAGTGAGAATTATTAATTTCTCTACTTAATCTATTATCTCCTTTGATGCCGTACCTTCAACAAATATGCTTAAATTTTACTTCCAAGACACCAAGATTCTATTTACTTTATCAAAACATAGGTAATCAGAGATTACAGAGCTCACCTCAACGAATGTTGTCTTTAAATAAGGCAAAGTCACACAATTAACCAACAAAAAGTGAACATTCAAAATTGCAAAATTTATGCAATTTTTATCTGATACTTTGGAATAGACCTAAATCAAAACTTCAAACTAGTTCTTCATCACAAAAATGTGATTAAAATCCAGCATCTGAAGTACGTTTGAGAGTGTTCATCCCTTGATGATAGAATAATGATCATTGATAAAGTCTCTTTATGTTCTTAGTGAAGTCTACTTGTGTGTCAAGTTATATTGAAATCAGACTAAAACTGTAGGTTGAGTAGCATTTTGAAACAATTTTACAGGTATTTCTATTTTTAGTAACCATGGCAACACCGTTCATCGAATTCAAAAACAGATATACAGAATTATGTGTCTTAATGTAGTCTACTTTTGTGCCAAGTTATATTGAAATCAGACCAAACCTGTAGGAGGAGTCGCATTTAGAAAGAATTTCACAAACATTTCTATTTTTAGTAACCACGGCAACCCGTTTATCGAAATCAAAAACCTATATACAGAATTATGTATCTCAGTTAGTCTACTTGTGTGTATAGTTATATAGAAATTAGACTAAAACTGTAGGAGGAGTAGCATTTTGAAAAAGTGTTTACAGACAGACGGACAGACAGCTAGACAGACGGACGGACGCCGGATGCATTACTATCGCATAAGGTCTTCTGGTCTCTGACCAGTAGAGCTAATAAAAAGGAAATGATTATTCAAGGTCAGATCAAGAAGGGTCTATTTCGTGCTATATATTTTGTTTTTGAAATACTAATGGTGTGCTAAGACGCCACAAAACTGTAATTTATAATGATGTATTGCAGATGGTTTAGGTCCTGGTACACTTAAAACAATGATTGTTGCCGAGCTGTGGCAATTGTACATGTAGCTGATGTATTGAAGACGACAAGTGGTCTTGGTACATTACGCGCATCGTTATTTATTATTATTTTTTTTTTTTTACAATTTTCTCGTGTTCTACAATGCGTGTATCCTATCGTATCGTATATCCTGTAAAGAATAACAATGTGGATAGTGTACGTAAGAGAAGGTGTATTGCAGATGATGAAGGTCCTCATACACCGTATTTATTTACTTGTAAATAACTGTGTATTTTAACAAAAAGGCACCCGGAACATTAACTATCTAAGCTGGATAAATTAAATAAAATATATTAAAAACATGATACTAAATACTTATTATTATGTTCACCTTTCAAATGCATTGAAAATGTTCGAATGAATCAGAAAAATGGAATGTGCGAGTTTTCAATACTTTTCATCTGATGTCGCTTTGTAGTTATAAATACATGAATGTTTATTTCTATTAGGCAACGTAACCACTAGAAATGACTGTTGGTGAAGAATGTTTATTTTCTACCAAATTAATGCTTCCAAGAAAAAGAGAATATAAAATTCACAGTATTCAAACTTAAATAGCTATTTCAATGTGACTGGCACCCAGAGGTAAACTAATGTATCTACCCAGGATACTATACATTCAAATCATTGTATCTATCCAGGATACAATACATTTAAAGCATTAATAAAGGCCACAGTCCTATACACTTGGACTTTGGCAAATTTCTCCCATAAACTAAAGTTTACATTTTTTGTTTTTATCTATCGATATTTATCCAATGATCAGTGCGCTTTTTTGTTTATTTTTTTTTTTATTTTTACTTTTTTGTTGTTGTTGTTGTTGCTTTTTTTCATCAAAATACTTGTATGATTATTTTTCATTGGTGTTTTCTCAAAAATTAAATTTTTTTTTATATGTAACTGCATGAATTTGAGTTAAAAAAATTAAAGCTAGGCAAAGATATCACTGCCTGTAGATAACTCCAATAAATACATTAATATATACTTTCCTCTGCAACCAGACATTTGTGGGTATATTTTAGCAATCCCCATTAAATTTGCAATAAACAATTATTAAAAAAAACAATAACATGCAGAATAGTGGAATTAATGACTATTTATTAAAATAATAGAACTATATCACACAATTTTATATTCCCTAATTAAGGAATATCTCATCAATACCAACACAAACAATCACATGTGCATTGCAATGGGTCATTTATGTCCAACAATGAACTTGAATAAATCTCTTTCCATTGTTAGTGCTTGTGATATTCTGGCCAGCCCTGTTTAACTAGATGAGTTAGATGGCGGTCTTTGTTTGTGGATGCTGGGGACATACTGAGCCGTCTGTGGACGCTGTGACGTAAGTGATGATGTCGGCCATGAGCCTGTGGATCCTATGAATAAACAATGATGATTTGTAAAATATATGTTATAATGAGTTTTTAAAAAGCATTTTTTTTATCAATTATAAAATATTGATGTTTGTTATATTTATTTTTCTATCACACTCCTTGCAGATAGAATTATTTTTCCACATCTATTTCCAGGAGGCTAGAGGTCAACACTTTACTCATCAGAAATAACTTATTTTTTTTTTTAGATTTTTCAAAGAAAATTAAGACATTTAAGCTTAAAAACTTGACCATTTTTGTATATCTTTGCATGGAACTCTTCTTCTCAAAGAGATCAATTTAGTCTAAAATAGCCACAACTACCCAACCCTCTAAAGGTTATAATTTACCAGAATCTGTACTGTGCATAGAAGATTCCATCATAGCCTTCTCTGCAGACATGGCTTCTAACTTCTCCTTGTAGAAACCATTGAAATCCAGTCTATAAACAAACAATAAACAATTAAATTCTCCTTGTAGGAACCATTGAAATCCAGTCTATAAATACACTATACGGTAAATAAATTTGTAATGACTTGTTCCCGTACTAACAATTTTCGATGGTTTTAACAATACACAGTATGACAAGAAACTTCAATTAACGTACTTGTACCAGAATATAATAATTAACTTTTCTACAAAGAAAAAGAAAAGTTACAAAGCTTTCTATTAAATGGAAATTATCTTAATTAAAGCAGATGTGGGAGCTAAAGGAAAATACTGGATCCCTTGTTTGTTTAACTTTCTTATTATGTTTCCTCCATTTCACCACTAACCTGTAGAGAATATTCAGTAGTTTGAGATGCCCACTCTCTGAACTCAGGTCCATGATTTTCCTCAGTAAATCTATCAGTTTGCCTGAGAAGTTGTGGTCAAAGTTTGCAATCGTCCTCTCAAAGTTCTCACTGGCCATCATTAGATCTACATGTTCTGCAACAACCTATCAATTAAAGGTAAGTTCAATTATTTTAATTACTGGAAATGATATATAAAAACAATAAAATGAAGCCATAAAAAATTGTCCTATTTCTGGGATTGATAAATCAAAACAATGAATGAAATAATTAAAAAAATGTTTAAAATAGGGATGTCAAATTGGTCAATTTTTAATACTTGGTTACTCGGATGTTTTTCCGATCGAGTACCCTGGTACTCGGTAAAAGTATAAATAAATATGAACAAGTAAATTAATGAACGTTAAACATTGTAAACACTTGTAGAAATAAAACCACATGCTCTGATAGGAAGTTTACACGTAAAATCAATGCATTTCTGTTGTAACAATGATTAGAAATTCGTGCCCGACGAAATTTAATACAACATTTATTTAAGTTCAATTTATTTATCAGATAAACACAAGAAATAAAATCGTAAGTGGTTCATGGTGTTTTTGTTTTTAAAAAAAATTATCTACTACGTGATATATTGTAATGTAACTCTTTGTTGCATTAGACGTCAAGGTTTATATCAGTCGTACAGTTTGACTTGAACTTGATCAAGTTCTAACAGAGCCGATTTACGATTTTCGTATACTTTTCGATCCTAGATTTTATAGTATCACGGGACGGTATTTTGCAGTTTGGTGCAACGATGGACATTTTTTTAAAGCCTTTGCCGTCGACTATTTGTACATGTATTCTGGTATTGGCATGTAATCAAACACAACCATATCAACAGTCGCGCTTGTAATATCATATGTCTCTATTCCCAAGAATTTTCGGCTTGTCGGAGAATTGACAAATTATCTAATTTATTTCATCATAACAGACCTTAAAAGATGTTCAGTGAAAACTAATAATTAAAGAAAATAAAAAATAAGGGTAGAAGACAACCAAAGGTGAGAAAAGCCAGGTAACAGGTGCTTGGTCACGATAATTACTTTATAAACACAGCCACCGGCGATAACGGTCATTTAGAGGAGTAGGAAACCCTAATTACTGTATGTACAAGTGCAATGAGTATTTTACATTTTAAAACAGATTGTTTAATGCATTAATAAATAAGCTTAGAAATATTCAAAAATATACATCCGAGTAACCGAGTAACCGAGTACCGATTTTAGTATTCGATACTCGGACGTTCGATCGAGTACCCGGTTAACCGAGTACTCGTTGACATCCCTAGTTTAAAATAATAAAGGGATTTATGAGTAGAAGATTGCACATCATGCATTCATCTTCCAGTATTAAAATAGGTAGGTTCTTTGCCTGATTTTCAAAAGAATTCTTAACAAAGTGATCAAATCAAACAGAATAAAGCAATAACCCCTGGTCGAACATAATATCATTGCAGTCAATAAGTACTTTAAATATGGCCCTTATGCATTATGTCACATAATCTATGATAAACATTCGTTCTGTTTTGTGTGATAGTTTTTATGGTAATCCTCAATGTACCATGTTCATTCATCAAACATTGAAAGTATGACTACTTCTGCACCAAAGTCATTATCCTTTGATCCAATCAACAAATGTTCACCATGAAGAAATATATCCCTGAATCAGCAATCATACATATGATATACAAGTGTTTATTTAACATTGGTGTTCTCTCTGCCCACAAGCCAAACATGCAAAAAAAATTGGAAACATTTGTCCACATATAATAGAACCAAAACGTAAAGCAATTTAATTTAAAATTTCATTTACAACTATGAACTTTACTAAAAATGGTTCTACAAAGTTTTAGATAATTACATCAATATTATGACTTAATGAGGTCTGCATGGGTATTTAGGATACATTAGGTGAGCTAAGATATATTTGTGAGTTCACCCATTGGTGACTGGGTGATTTTTTTCAGTGCCTATCACCAGCAATTGAATGATTTGAATCATCCCTTACCCTTATTAATCATTATAAAAGTGAATGCCTATGCATATAACAATCATGGATGCCCATTTATAACTGCAAACGACAGTATAATTTCCAATATTGTGCTCACAAGATAGATATAATTGGTATACATGTACCTGGTACTAATTTTCTTTTTTTTTAATTAAATACTTACTGTCCTGTCATTTACCAGCTGTAGAAAGTATTTTTAATGTTAAGAATTCTAATAAACTAAAGGAATCATATACAGTAGAAGTACATTTTTCCGCATGGTATTAATTTACGCTATGTGTGCGGTCACAAATTATTATTCATGAAAGGTTTCGTGGAATTATGACCACGTGGAAAAAAGTATGCCTAATACTTTTATCCCAACTTATAGTTAAATTTTCTTTCAATTTTGAATAATTTATTGATAAGATTATTGTAATTTTTCTTTAAAAAAAAAAAAAAGAAAGATAAAAGAGAATTATTTTCACTTTTCATAGCACATACTTTGTTAATATAAATGTCAATTATTTTATTGATATTAATTTTGTTAAAACAGTTGCATTGAAGAACAGCCCATAAATATCTGAACAAGTCACCATATTTAAATTATAGAGGGAAAAGATTAAAATTACTACTTGATAAAAATAAATGAGAAAGTCATGCTAGGAGAGACCTTTGTATATTCATATGTACAATCAACTGGCTTGAGTTTGGATTAAAAGAGACAGAGAAATGACTAGAACTAAAGGTTTAATATGAAAGGTTGAATAATGTTATGATAAAATAATGATTTACAGGTAAACTTACATCCATGTTGTATGAGAGAAACTTCTAACAAAGGTAAAGTCAATCAGTCATACAAGTATTTTAGACACAGCTTGGGTCCAAATAATATGACAGAAAGGTATTCATATGTACATAACATAACAATAAATTGTACATGTAATGCACAATTCAAATCTCAGGATATATGACAGCTGTTTATTGGAATATTACTTTATATATCTAATTGCTTACACAGTTAAACTTTGTTATCTTAAACTCAATAGAACCAAGATAATTCTTTCAGATATCCAAGGATTTAAGATTCCAAGTAAATGTGATTAGGAACTGGCATTACCTGACTGAAAATGCACAAAGATAAATACAATTCTCTACAATTAATTCGTCATGATCTCAACAATTAACAATTGACAAGAAAAAAACCCATTAAATTCGAATGTTTTGACAGTGATAATTGTCAATGATAGTTTGAAAGAGATAAAATACCTTTCTTTAGAGTATCTCTTTGATGCCACATTGTATTTTTTCACAGTATTATACACAATGTTGGAATATATTCTTATTATTCGAAATGTATCAACACGAATAAAATTCTTTTCCTACACCTCTACCTCATGAAGTAATAACCACATTGGAATCTTACTTTATTTCTCAAACTGCTCATACAGCTAAATCTTATCTCAAACTCATAGAAAAGAAAAATCTTTCAGATATCCAAGGATTCAAGATACTGTGGTAAAAATACATAAACCAAAAGTGATGGCGATTTGTAATTTACTTCCACTTATCACTCTGGGATTTTTTTCACTAAGATTTGTGGATGATAAAGAAATACCTTACCTTTGTTTTGAGTTTTATTTATTCTGTGTTTTTCCATTGTATTCAGTAGAAGAATTAGACAAGATACCTTTGTTTTGAGTTTCTCTTTGATAGCCTGCTCTCTGTGTTCTTTACTGGTGGCCTGTAGAGAGCTCTCTCGTGTTGGATTACTCTCTGGTTCTGTACTCAGACCTACCTTTGTTTTGAGTTTCTCTTTGATGGCCTGCTCTCTTTACTAGTGACCTGTAGAGAGCTCTCTTGTGTTGGTTTAATCTCTGATTCTGTACTCAGACTTACCTTTGTTTTGAGTTTCTCTTTGATGGCCTGCTCTCTGTGTTCTTTACTGGTGGCCTGCAGAGAACTCTCTCGTGTTGGTTTACTCTCAGGTTCTACAGCTGTGCTCAGACTCAATCTCTGTTTGATATTACTGTAAAGTTACATGTACAATTACATACATTTCTTAATTCTTATTAGAAAGATAAAGGTTTTTAACAACTGTATACTTTTTAATATTAAATGGGCATTGACGATTGTGCTTATTGATTATTAAGTGGATGCAGTTTTATAATTCTTGTATGCCATAATCTCATTATTAATCAATAAAGCCATATCTCTTCTATATACAGAAGGAAGATTTTGGATTGTTACAATTTCAATATGTTTTGAAGGTTTCTGTTATGTATAAGCAGTGTTACCTGTATGAAGTTGGAAAATGTGACACACACCACCATCAGTTTGTGTACAATCCTCAGAAGGTCAGGGTCTGTTAACATACAGTCATTCATACAGGTGTTCAGGAAGTCAGCGTGGTACGCCAACACGTCATCTATGTTTGACACCTGTCAAGGAAATTGTTACATGTGAATGAATTTCATTTCCACTTTGAAGTTTAAAGTTTGGTTAGTTCAGTTAAAGAGAGCTTACTATAAATTCAACTTTTTCGAAACACACACCACAATTACAATGTTCTTTACCTTGATGATCAGAAGTAAATTACCGTCACTAATTCAATGATCATAATGTCTTACATTTTCCATGTTCTGCTGGGACACTAGCCAGTTTTGTTCCACCACCTCAAACATCATGTAGTACTCAAAGTTCTGAACAAAGTTGAGCATCCTCTGGCGGAGAGCGAAGGCGGCCAGGTACCACTTAGAGGAGTGGAGGGAGTACATCTTGGCCGCCTTGTTACCGATCCACACACTGGCAGGGAGAACAAACAAGACAATGTAAAATGTTACAATTCCAAAGACAAAATATTTCAGATGTTGCCAAACCACACATTGATATACAGAAAAAAAATTAAATTCAAATTTTGAAAGATGAAATAGATCTTGATATTGTGAGTATACAAGACCAATTGTTCATTTCATATCCTTTTTTTACAATTTTGAAAATTGAACTTGTTTAAATTTATGATAAAGTAAATTTTATAATGCATGCCTGTAATAACTTATAAGTGTAATTACAACATACAACTTCATTTCAAATGTAACAAGAAATGTTTGTAAAACACTTATGCCCCCCCTCCCCCTAAATTGGAATTTTTCAAAGTCAAAAGGCCATAGCTTTGTCAAAAATGACGCAATTGTACATGTATCCAAAACAGAACTTGACCAAGATAGTCATCTGATAAATCTGTAAACAAAATTCATTTCAGTACGTACAACAGTTGTGAAGAAAATGAACGGAAACTGCAAATAATTGGAATTTTTCTAAGTCCAAGGGGCATAACTCTGTCAAAAATGGTGCGATCATACCCATAAGTAAACTTGACCTAGATATTCATGTGATATATCTGTATTCCAAATTTCATTTCAGTATGTGCAACGGTTGCGAAGAAAATGAATGGAAACTAAGTGGACCGACAGACAGACAGCAGCAAAGCAATATGCCCTCCCTTCTTCGAAGGGGGGCATAATAATATAGATTATAAAATAACCATTGCTAAATATACTCACCTACAAAGTTGCCTCTCTACATGTTTACAATAAAACAGATGTCTGAACAGCATCTGGTATCTGATAAGGGCCTACAAATGTAAAGAGATAACAGGGAAATATTATATACATGTCATATACAAAAATAAGCTATCCAAAGCCAAATAAAATTTATATCTCGTAACAAATACAGAATCTTTTCTGAACAGAACAGTCCTTTTAACCTATATTGTTGTCTCTCATGTATTTTTGATTAGATTTGTCCGTGAAATTTGTAATTTTCAAGGAAGATTTCACTTTCCATCTATTTTACAAATATTAATGGACAATTGCTTTCTGAATACTAAAACATAGTTTAATTAGTAACATGGTCTTTGTTATTTATTCCACAGCTCTATGCCAAACCAACATAGCCTCTTTGTTTGAAATCTTTGTTTGAGACAGATCATAACGATTGATTGTATATTATTGTTTAACGTCCCTCTCAAGAATTTTCCATTAACTTGGAGACGCCACCACTGGCCAGTGGAGAGCTGCAAATTTTGTCATTAACCTGGCACTCAGGGCCATTGAGCAGGTGGGATCTTTTTTGTGCCAGCATCTACTGTGATACGGGATACTGTTTATACGGTCTCATTCATTATTAACTCCATACCTTCCTGTTAAGAACCAAATACACTGGCCACTTGACCATGTAGTCCAAGGAGAAGTTATTAACTCCATACCTTC